>CM053268.1:65306801-65477665 GCA_028583415.1 Protea cynaroides | reverse complement strand
GGGTCTTACAACTCCCCCACCCTTAAAAGAAATTTTGTCCCCAAAATTTGCATGTAGGTTTCACTATTATGGTCCCGAGAAGCTGAAAATCGATGAATTCTTCCTCGACAATCCCGATCTCTCTTCTGTAACTTTGATTTGTATTTTCTTCATTTAAACTCTTTCATGCTAGTTTGTTTCTTCAATTTTTTTTCTGCAATCTTCTTCTCACATTCGACTCAATGGTTTCCTTCATTTATTAAATCTTATATAGTATTTTACAATTTATAGAACCCTAAACTTAGTTTGTTTTATAATAGATTACTAGTTTCTTTTACTCTGTGAATGCTCATCTGGGTTACCATCACTGATAAAATGTTCTATTATTGCTGATGAGAAAACTTTACCGTCTATGAAGCAAATAATCCTAGATGGTTTGACTTCAAGTGTAAGTGATGAGAATTCCATATATACTTTAGATTCTTCTCCAGTTCCGCTTTAATGCTCGATATGGAGGGAGGAAACAAAGGAGTGAATGTCACAGTGAAAAACATTGAAAAGAGATCCAAATGAGAAAATCGAGAATTTTGAGATCCCCGACTTTTAGGTCTAGAGCTAGGTTGGGCAGATGACAATGACGATGATGAAGACGGCGATTTCATTTTCTATAAGGGTGGAAAATCTGATGCGTGTGCAGATTTCCCACCACCGGTCATAAGAAGAAGAGACCACCGAATTGAATTGGAGAAGAAGAAGATTGCAAGAAAAAAAATTGAAGAATCAAAATAACATGAGAGAGTTCAAATGGAGAAAAAACAAATCAGAGCTCTAGTTTGGAGAAGCTTTGAAACCACCTCTGAGCTCGAATCTATCGCCGGCAACCTCAAAAAATGATTCGTTCTCTCCGAATTTAATATAGCAAAAAAAAATGAATCGATCTCAGTCACTGTGAACCAAAAAGTAACAAAAATGAATTGATTTTAATCATCAATGTCGAAGAAGAAAATAGGAAAGATGTGGATGAGTAAGGGTACCATTGTCTTAGAAAAATTCTGAATTTCTTCTATCAGTTTTTAACATCTACAACCTAATGGTGTAGACTATATTGTTATAAAACATTGTTTTAGGGGTAGTTCGTATAGTCAAGAAGTATTGCTAACCTCATCTACAACTCACAGGTTTGGATAATCCTCATCTACCACCCATAATCTTTGCACCGTTAATCAAAGAGGCCCAACCCCTTAACAGAGTCCATTAGATGCTGAAGTCATGTGAAATCGAACATTTGATGGACAATATTGCCCTTTTAGTAAAGGCAAAAGTTCATTTTACCCTTATACTTCTTCTTTTTTCCTCTTCTTTTTTAAATATAAACCATCAGCCAAATTGACAGGAACCGGACAGAGATAAGTGCACTTGATCTCCTTCCTGCAACCAATAGGGAAGATTTTGGTGGAGATTAATGGAGATCAGGTGCACTCATCTTACCTATAATCTCCTTTCCTGCAACCAACACTTAAAAATGTAACTACATAGAAAACCAAAATCGAACGAAAAAATGTTTCCATTCTGCAGCACTAGGCATTACTAATACCTTTCCTCAAAGCCCAGAGTCCTTGTCGTACCAGTACTTCCCTGGTTCCAGATTCAAGGGAGGAGTAGGACAACCCAAAATCTCACTCAATTCTCCTTTCCTTAATGTCCTTCCATTGTGTGAGGACAGAGTGTCCACCCACGTTGAAAATGGACGGTGAAAGATTTGGAGTCGCCACCTAGATTAAAGGTTTAGGACCTAAAATGTAGCCTCATCATGAGATAAGACTTCTATTGACTCAAGACCCAATATATCGACTTTGGTCTATCAGAGAACGGATAAGCGTTCAAGGTACAGTTTGGGAAGGTGTTAAGCACCCAAAGCTATCTGATCCGAAAATCGGCCTCCTATATGATTCTACTTTCCTTAGACTTTATGGTTCTGACTGTTCATGGACAATGGATAATGACTAGGGCTCATGGGGGATCCTATGCCAAGTTGCTAAATTCTTCTAGCCTAAATTCAGTCAAACATGTTCTCAAAGTCAGAAAATAAATAAATTAATATACAATGAACCGAACCAAAGATAGTTCAGTGATCGACTGAATCTGAGATGTCCAAAACATCTCAAATTGCCTACATATTCCAATCCTCGAAATCAAGTCCAAAAACATAGTTTGAAACAGAATGTGATTAAAGTTTATGGATGTGGATTATGATTAAGCTTCCTTACATTCAATTTATTCAAGTTGAAGCGTATGCTTGGTGATGATGGAGATTGAATCTAGAGATAACCTATATGGATCGAAGTTAAGATGGATTTAGAAATGGATATGGATGTGGATATGGAAGACCTAAGGATATTAAGATGGGGTACCATACTTGGAGAGTCCCCCAAGTGACCTACGTATTCCAGAGGTCCTGGAAATCAGGTACAATGTAGTTCGTTGTTGGGTGGATTAGGTAGCCTTAGGGTCTATGATATGCAAGCACTCTTAAGGAGTAAAGCATGCGTACTCTCAGGGAGTAGAGTATATATGTCTCTCAGGGAGTAAGATTTGTACTCTCAAGGAGTAAGGTACGTCTCTCAGGGAGGAAAGTATGTATACTCTCAGGGAGTAAAGTATGTGTATACTCTCAGGGAGTAGGGTATGGAACCGTATCTGGGAGTTTCCCAGACTACCTACGTATCTTAGGGTTTGTCCTAAGAATCAGGATCCGCGTAGTTCAGAAATCTAGATTGTTCATTGGACGACCCGCTTGGGTCGAAATATGGATGGTCTAGTCGGACCGAATGATGATCCTAAAAGATCTATGGTTGGATTCACATTACACCTATCTAGGTCTCTGTACCCTAGGGGAAATGAACTGGGGGTAGGGCTCGTCCTAAAACTACCCTTGCAACCTAAACCCTGGTTTTAGAATTGTTAGGCTAGGCTTCATGATTCTTGACTAAGGCTTTTATCTTTTCTGTTTTTACCCTTCCCTAAATGTGGTGCCTACATGCACGTCCCCACACCTAATATGTTTGCTAGGTGTACAGATATGACAATTCGACTAGGGTGTAACAAAAAGTAAGTTGTTGCCAACAATTCAAACAAGGCAAGTAATCAATATGCATCATCTCAGATACCACAAAAAAAGCATGTGAATAAATATAGTGAGAAGCATTTAAATAAACATAACAACAAATATGTGATCATCAAGATAACAGACACGGCATCTCATATGTTATTTTCAGTCAAAATATATCTTAGTGTGTCAAATTAGATCCTCGATCAACGGTCTGGATTCAAAGAATCATCAATATTCTATCAGACCAAATCCTCAATCTAATAGTCAAATCTCTTCAAAACATGACTTATTATGATCAACACGCAGATTTCATCAAAACAGCCAAGATCAAAGGCTCAGATCTCACATCAAATATAACCATGATCAGACTAAGAAGTCTTTGGCTCAGATTCATCTGAATCCGGTTTACATCACTCAAAATCATAATCCAACCATTCAAATTCATTTAATTCACTTTTGATGGCAATCCAATGGTTCAAATCACTTAAAATCACTTATGATGTGAAATCTAACGATTCAAATTCATTTAAAACATCCATGATCAAGATTTAATGGTTTAGATTCACCAAAATCATAATCCAACCGTGCAAATTCATCCCAAAGATAATCTAACAGTCAAGGTCGCTCGTCATGATAATCCAACCGCTCAGATTAATTAAAATCACTCCCAAAGATAATTTACAGTTCAGATCACTCATCATGATAATCCAACCATTCATATTTCTTAAAAAAAAACCCACAATGAAGATCCAATGGTTGATATTATTTAAAATCACTCATAATGGTTGAAATCATTCAAAATCACTCACAATGAAGATCCAATGGTCCATATTTCATCCACCAAAATTTATAATCAATGGGCCAGATTTAGCATTCATAACGAGAAAGGTTGGGCCAAAACCAAACATGCACATGTGGAAGAAGACGTATATGATCAAAGAATCATCATGTATGCGAAGATATGATAATAAAATGAAGCAGACAAACACACTATGACATACAAGTATGGTGAACTAGAAAATAAACCAACCTGATGTGCGTCGGCGAGATTAAACAGCAGGATGTCATGAGGATCGACGATGATGGTCTTCGCTGGATCTTGCGAAGATCACCGGGTTGACGATGATGATCGTCGCAGGGTGTCGCAAGGATCTTAGCTGGATCTCGCAAGAGTCATAGTGCTCGGCTACTGAGTACAAGTTGTGGATAGGTGTGGGAGATGGTCGCGAAATGTTACTGGGTGCGAGTTGTGGACAGACGTGGGAGATGGTTTCGAGATGTTGCTGGGTGCAAGTTGTGGACAGGTGATGGTCGTGAGATGCTGCTGGGTGCGAGTCACGGACAGGAGATGGTCGCGAGATGCTACTGGGTGCAAGTTGTGGACAGGTGTGGGACTTAGTCGCAAGATGCTGCTGGGTGCGGATGGTGGACAGGAGATGGTCGCGAGATGCTACTGGGTGTGAGTCGTGGACAGGAGATGGTCACGAGATGCCACTGGATGAGAGTCGTGGACAGGAGATGGTCACGAGATGCTGTTGGGTGCGAGTTGTGGATAGGTGTGGGACTTAGTCGCGAGATGTTGCTGGGTGTGAAAGAGGATGAACAGTATGCGAGTGGCAGACAGGTGAGGGGGACAAAAGGGGATTTCAAAAATGAAATAGAGGGCCAGCCTTCCCAGAAAGAAAAACCTCCTCTGAATGTGAGCATCGGTGGGGTATTTATAAAAGCAGGAGGTTGGATGAAGAGAGGTGGAGTGTTGTAGGTCAGTGGAGTTATGAGGGATGGCTGCTGTGAGGTGTCGACCAGTGAGAGACTGGGCTCGTGTCTACATGGTAGTGGTGCTCTGTACAAATTATGGGAGGTGGAGTGGAGGCGGTTTGCAGCATGGGCGATGGATGGTAGGACTGGACAGGCTTAATGAGGGATGGCTGGGTGCGGCTTCATGTGGGCTGGTGATGGCTTTGAAGCATGGGAGGTGGAGTGTGGCAGCACCTCCCCGATCTTCTCCCTCTTTCTTTCCCTGTCAGATTCTCTCTCTCTCTCTTCCCGTGCTTCTCTCTATCTTCTCTCTTCCTGGTTTTCTAGAAGAAGGAAGTGGAGTGCTTCTAGGTGGGTGGCATGGTGAATCTCCAATGGGTATGGACGGTGGCTTGGTTTAAATGGGCATGGGAGAGGTGGAGGTAGCAGCAGTCGGGTTGGGGCTCAAAAAGTATGGGCAGTGGGTTGGTTTAAATGGGCATGGGAGAGGTGGAGGTGGCAACACCTCCATCTTTTCCTCCACCGAACTCTCTCTCTTCCCGTGCTTCTCTCTGTTTTCTTTGATCCTCTGATCTTGTCTGATCCTCTCTCTCTCTCTTCTCGGTTTCCCTCCTTCTCTCTTTGTCTGATCCTCTCTCTCTCTCTTCCCGATTTTCCCTCCTTATCTGGTTCTCTCTCTTTCTTGTGCTTCTCTCTCTCCTCTTTGATATATATATATATATATATATATATATATATATATATATATATATATATATATATATATATATATATATAAATGTATACATAATATAATATATTATATATATATATATATATATATATATATATATATTTATATATTATATGATATTTCTAAATATTATATAATAAATATATATATATATATATATATATATTATATATATATAATATATATTATATATATATATATTATATATATAATATATTATATATATATATATATATATATATATATATAATATATATATATATATAATATATAATATATAATATATATCATATAAACACACATGTGTAACAAAATACCAAATACAAGTACATGGGCCGAACCAACTTGGTCCGAACTGGGTAAGGCTGGACTGGTTGAGCTCGACGGGGTTGGGCCAAATTGGGCTTGAGCTAAGTTGGGCTGGGTTGGGTCTGAACTGGTTTCTCTATTATGGGTCATCTTAGCTTGCAACTCCGCATGAAAAATTCCGACAGCCTCTGTCCTGGATTTTCCACGTCCACTTTGAAGAACACCAAAAAAGAAGAATGCTGGAGCTTAAATCATCGAATTTGGATGTCGGATAGTAAAATTATGAAGGATCAAAGTTTAAACAGGCTCATTGGCTTGTGGCTCTGCATGAGATCCTTCGGAGGCTGTTATCTCAAATTTTCCATGTCCACTTTGAAGAGGATGGACAAAGGAGCACATTGGAGCTCGAATTACCTGATTCGGACATCAGATGACCAAAATATGAAGTGTAAGGCCCGTATCGAACTAACCGGTCTTACCACCTTATACCAGATCTACCTATCATGGTCGAGCCAAGTGGACCAAGTGCGTGAAGAAACACAAGACCAGGTATGAAATTTAACTCAAAAACAGTCAAATATGAGTATGTGATCACATACCTAAACAGTATAACTGACCCCACCTCAAAAGAGTCCAACCCATGACTTTTGGTCGTGGGGTCGGATGTTATAAAAAGGTTGGGTCGACGGATTCTGCGACCCCACCTGCGACCCCACGAAAACAGTCAGAAATCGAATTTAGGAAACCTTCCTAATTCGAAGGGGGTCTTTCCTAAACTCATTGGGGCATATTATGGAGGGTTTTCCTCTATAAATAGAACGTCCCTTAGTCTCTTTCACTCCTTTAGAACCCTAATTGAAAGTGAGAGAAAGAGAAGAGAAGGAAGAGAAGGAAAATTTAAGAAGAAGACCAAGGAAGAGGAAAGTTCAGAGAAAACTCTGAATCTCAACAAACCTAAGGTATTAACTTAATTCCCTACATGAATTAAGAGCCTATAATAGTTCATGAAGAAGATAGGATAAGGAAAAAACCTAAATCATCTATCCATGGATAAATTCCAAGAGAATCCATGGAGGAAATCATTGTGGACAATGGATAGTGTATACAAATTATAGTTTTAAGCCACAGAGCAATCATAGGAAGGACCATGATGGTAAATCAAAGGATTCAAACATGAAGGAATGGACTTAAGAGTGAAAGGTCGACCATGACACGTGTGGTCGCACGTAGGGTCACATGATATCCGATCCCACGAAACCCACATGTTCGACCACATGCCCTCGAAAAATTCCAGGTAGGGTGTGGTCGCACGTAGGGTCGAACTATGTCCGACCCCACCTATGACCCTACACCCTGTGGTCGTAGAAACTAAGACCCCAGATGCTACCCCATCTACGACCCCTCAGCTTCTGTTAGTCTAAACTTAAGGGATTTAATTCTAATTAAATCTATCAACTTGATTAGGTTTCTTAGTGATTTAAAAGTGATTCATAAGGCTTAGACGAGGATCTACAATCAACCAAAGGTGAGGGAATAAGACCTAAACTAATTGGTTAATAATAAACTATTTTTGTTTATTGAGTCCAATGCCATGAATGATTCTATGCTTGTATGCATGTATTGTGCATTTCACATGTCATCCAATATTCCTACTATTAATGTGCATGCATATTTAATTATGTTTATTTATAGCATGATGATGATGATGATGCTAGGAATAGGCATGTGAGTGTATGTGTGTGGTTAGTATATTTGATGCAAGTAGAGCATCAGGGGGAGGACGTGACACTGTGGTTCATCCTGGTCACCAGACTTTAGTTCTATCTCTACTCAAGCCTTGTCCACTGACATCGTCGTAGGGCATCAGGGGAGGTGGTCTCAGACCGTGTAATCTCTGACTCTACCGGGGGACCTTAGCTCTATCTTTATGGATGTATTGAGGGATACTGGGGTGAGGACTTGGATACACTGTTTGACATTAGGATTTGTTAGTTGCGAGCCCAGTTTGCAAGCCCTCGCCAATAGGAGCTTACGTGTTGGTATGGGTAAGGCATCAGGGAAGTGTGATGCGGTGCGGTCCTAAGCACTTTAGCTCTATCCCTATTCCATGGTGGGTGCATGTGGGACGGCAATGGTGTTTGATCCATTGGGCAACTTCACACACTCGTGTATAGAGGTGCGAGGCCACCTATCCTTTCTATTGCACATTGCAAACTTGTGAACCAGACCAAAGATATGAATTAAATGCATTATATGTTTGTTGTATTATTTTGTTTGCACACTGAGTCGTGATGTGTGCTCACCCTTTCGACATCGAATATTTTTAGTTGATGATGCAGGTACTACGGTAGAAGACTATATGAATGCTCCAATGTACGGACATGTTGCGGCGATGGATGCAGAAGTTATGATGGAGTCGCATGATTCGTCGTGCGAGTGCAACTCATGCGTCTTTGATTAGATTTATTTATTGGATTATTAAGGATATGTAATTGATTAATTTATTTTATTTTATGTCTTAGTCATTGAAGATAATTGAATAATTTATTTATGTTATCACTGTTAGACTCTTAGTTCATTAAGTATTAAAGACTTCCGTTATTGTTTATTTACTCTGATTATGGTTGTGGATGTGTATGGTTTAAGTAAACGGACACAGCCTATTCGAGATCCTGGTTGAACCGTTGGTTTATTGACGGTTCATCACACCATTCTGGTTGGTGTAGAATTGGGGTGTGACATGAAGAATTGAAGTTTTGACGATAATCCTACTAGCAACTTTGCATGGGACCCGCTGGCAGCCTTTGTCCCAGATTTTTCACATCCACTTTGAAGAGGACGGACAAAGGAACACGCTGGTGCACTTTGGCTCAGTTCAGAACACTGTAGAGAGTACACAGGGACTAATTCACTGCTGTTTTGAGAGAGTTTCACTCGTCTCCCCTCTCTCACTATCTACACACCAATATGGCTGTCCTAGTTAGGGAAAGCAAAAATGGGGTGCTTACACATTGACAATTATTTGCTTTGGTCGAAGCTGGTTCACTAAACATTCCTTCTCCACTTTCATAATATGCTTAACCTCTAATGGACTACAAAGTCTGCCCAACATCCACGAACTCTTCCCTAAACTCGACCGCTTCGATTCATCTATAGGTTGCCCAATGCAGTCCACACACTTACGACCTTCAGGCATGGAACCCATGGCCTTAAGCACACAATTATTACAGTATCTGGCATCACATACCAAACAAACCTCCCTCTCCTTCAACCAATACCCTTTCCCACATCTACCACACATTCCTTTCTTCCTTTCCTTTCCCCGATCCTTCCCCACAACAGGGGATGATGACTACACATGATCTGCAACGCGAGACCCAGAAGGGTATTTCCTATTTAGCTAATTCCAAAGCGTATTTCCTCTTTAGCTAATTTTAATAAAACTTAAAAATTAGGTTTTCAATTAACGAAAAAAAAGAATTGGTTTTTACATTCATGAATAGGAAATCGCAGTCATGGCAGAGTCTAGCGATTAGGTTTCCGTTGATATGGAGATGATATCTAGACGGAAAGGTTGGATTCCTATTCATGGTCCTACGTTTATCGAAGGGAGCAAAGAACCCAAGAAGAGCGATGAGCTTCTCTAACTTTCAATTTCTCAGTTGCAAAGCACCTGGAAGGAGCTCAATGATCTGAGACTCTGAGCTCTTAGATTCCTTCCTTGACATCCATGGTTTCAGCTGGAGGTTAGGGAGAGACCCCTCGATCTCCCGTTCAAGTCGCCATTGATTCTATTCCCGACGGCAACTCTCAGTGGATCATCATTCACTTCAGGAAAGGAGATTTTGTTCCAGAAATTTCAGTTTCAGTTCAAGAAATTTCGATTCATCAGAATTAGGGTTTGGCTGAGAGAATGATAAACGAAATGGAAAGAAGAAAGAGATAGAAAGAAGAAGAAGAAGAAATAGAAAAGTAAAATGAATTTTTGCCTTTAACAAAAGGACAGTATTGTCCATCAAATGTTTGATTTCATATGACGTCACCATCAAATAGACTATGTTAACGGATTAAGCCTCCTTGATTAACGGTGCAAAGATTATGGGTGGTAGATGAAAATTTTCCAAACCTATGGGTGATAGATGATGTTAGTAATACTTCTTGGAATGTCGATAAAAATTTTTCTACTTCTAAACCAATTGTCAAGAAAGTATATGAGTAAATTACATATATATCTATATATAATTTTGATGACAATGATTAATTATATAATTTTGATGACAATGATTAATTGGGCATAAATTAATTTTGATGACAATGATTAATTGGGGCATGTGGCTGTTGATGCTGACATTCCAAACCAATGAATGCGTTGGAGAACATCAAAGAACTTGTCATTTTATTGATCCATCAATTACCGAATATCTTGTTGAAAAGTCATAATTGGATGTGATTGATCATCAGTTTTTATTTTTTTAATGGTCTTCATGTTTTCTATCCTGAGGAACATTTGATTTTAACATATACAATACCTTCGACATTGACAAGGAAATAGAATGATTGATAGTAGGGATAGGGTGTCAAAATTGAGTCCGAACCAAAAACAAAACAGTGTTAAATCAAACTCATCCAATGAACCGGAAACACGATAATTCAATTAAGTCAATCTTTTGCTAAATATACATGTAAAACATTAAAAACGAATTAGCCCGACCATTAAGCTAACTTTTTACTAAATATACAAACAAAAAACCAAACTCCAACTAATAATGCATTGATAAAAACCAATTACTTCAGTCTAATAAAATCCAACCCGGATCAAAACTGAAACAGACCAAAACCGAACTTTTCTTGGTTTGGTTTTAGGTTTGAGTTTACAAGCCGTGACGGAAACCGAAACGAACCAACCGATGGACACCCATAGGGACAGGATGGTCGTAGTCCTAAACAAGAAGGGTATTTAGTGTAAATTGATTCGACCGTTGGGCTGTCGTCTTCATTTGCTTCAAAATTCCCGCGTGTTTTTTCTCCCTTTCGCCTCAGTCCTCGCTAGAGCAGTTGCTTGATGACTTGGGAACTAAATAAAAAATGTCAGAAAGGGAAAGAAACATAGAAATAAACTTAACCTAACAACTAGTCGGTAGATCATCTCTGGGAAATCATTTTCAATTCAATTTCCCTTTCTCCCTTATATCTAGAGGTTCATTCATGGAAGTTCTCCCTGTATCAGTGAGCTTGAGTTGTCCCTACAGATCTCAATATCACAGCGAAATTCCATATTCTCTGTGAGCTTCAACCTCATGGCTTTCATTAAACCTGTAAACCCATTCTTCGAATTCAGATTTCCTCTTGTGTTACTGTTCTTTGTCATGATCTTTTCTCCTGCAGGTAAGGTTTTTAGGTCTGCAAATTCCAGTTTTTGTTAATTTCTTTCTCTTTTTCGTTTCTTCATTGATTTGTGTGTTTTTCTTTTGTGAATTTAGCTGCATATGATCCCTTAGATCCGAATGGAAACATAACTATCAAATGGGATATAATGTCTTGGACCGCTGATGGATATGTGGTGAGTATCATTATCATCGCAGTTTGATTATTTTGTTTTCTTTTCCTCTGCTAAACTCGGAAAATTTCTGCCAATGGAAGAAAAAAAAATCCCCACCGTGATGGTGTGGGAATGGTTTTCCATGGGCTGCCATCATTGGTATGACACAGTCTTTCAATCTCTCTATTCTAACCATGTTCTAACCATGGGATTCGCATCCTCTCCCAGTGGTAACCTATCCTGGATGGTTGTCACGTGGCTCTCGGTGAATTCGAGACCCACGTTCAAGCCGACATCCAGCCGACAAAGGGTGTCGGCTCGGACGTGGGTCTCGGATTCACCGAGAGCCACGTGGCAATCATCCGGGATAGGTTGCCACTGTCCTCCCACAACCATTGGGAGGAGACGATGTAAATCCCTAACCATGTGGGTCTCTTTTTGATAAAATCATTTTTTATGTAATGATTGATGTGGTGTAGGATATTCCCCTATATTGTTAGCATGGAAACCCCCTCCCAAGAAATTATTTATTTTGTTTGAAAAAAATTCCTCTCAACCGTAGAGTGGGAGCTATGTCAACACGGATGCACATCGTCTCCTCCCAGTGATTCTGGGAAGACGGCAACCTATCTCGGATGGTTGGCACATGGCTCTCGGTTGAATCTGAGACCCACGTCTGAGCCGACAACCCCTGTCGGCTCGGCTTGTCGGCTGGGTGTCGGCTCGGACGTAGGTCTCGGATTTACTGAGAGCCACATGACGGCCATCCAAGACAAGTTGCCACTGTCCTCCCAAAACCACTGGGAGGACAAGATGCAGATCCATGTCGACACCCCATTTTCTATCCCTCTCACCCACTCTCATTTTTTATTATTTTAATGCTTCCATTTTTCCTTAAAAATCAATTTTCCTTTAGACTCTATTTGTTTTGATATAAAATTTTACGTGTAATATTTTATAAATAATTTTATTTTTAATGTTTGTTTCCAAAAGATAAAATATAAAGATCTCCAAAGGAAAGGTAAAAGAAACTTCATATTTCGTTTACCTAGTGATAATAAATATTAAATTTTTTTTACTTATAAAATATTACATATAATATTTTATTGTAAATTTTATATCAAAACAAACAGACCCTAATTGTTTCCATTGAAGATGCCTCCTAGTAAAATTCATGCCCTGCACCAACATAAATTAACATAACAAAGTTCAGTAATTTTTCAACCAAAAAAAAAAGTTCGGTAGACTTCATTGCAATCAATCATGGACATTTTGTTTTGTTACAAAGAATTTCACAGCTATCTTGTTGCTCAAGTTTCAACCCAAAAAAAATATTGTTCAAAGTTGTACAAAATTACAAAAATGGCACGAAGCTGAGGAAAAGCTTTCCATAAGCCAGCAGTTCACCATGTGCTCTGTGACATAGATTTTTTTTATTAATATTTATTTCTTTTTTTTTTTTCCCAGGCAGCAGTGACAATGAACAACTTCCAAATGTTCAGGCACATAATGAGCCCAGGCTGGACCTTGGGATGGGCTTGGGCTAAGAAAGAAGTCATATGGTCCATGGTGGGAGCTCAAGCTACAGACCAAGGAGACTGTTCCAAATTCCATGGCAACCTTCCACATTGTTGCAAGAAGAAACCCACCATTGTTGACTTGCTCCCTGGTGTTCCATACAATCAACAATATACCAACTGCTGCAAAGGGGGAGTAGTGGCATCATGGGGTCAAGACCCCTCCCAGGCAGTCTCAGCCTTCCAGGTCAGTGTTGGCCTTGCTGGTACTTCAAATAAGACAGTGAAACTGCCCAAGAACTTCACTTTGTTAGGTCCAGGACCAGGCTACACTTGTGGCGCTGCAACTATTGTGCCACCCACCATCTTCTTCACCTCCGACCTTCGGCGTAGAACACAGGCACTTAGTAAGTCAAAAGTCATCAAGTTTGAAATTAATAACAGATGAAATCAATTTTTATCATCTTATCTTACTAGTATAGAAGCTTTTGTTTGTATGATGGATATATTTGTTCTTAATCTTCCCTTTTTTTTTTTTTTTTTTTGCAGTGACATGGAATGTGACATGCACTTATTCACAGCTACTAGCCCAGAAGAAACCGAGTTGCTGTGTCTCCTTCTCATCCTTCTACAATGACACCATAATTCCATGTTCCACTTGTGCTTGTGATTGCCAAAACAAGAAGACCTGTGTCCAGTAATCTTCTAACTTAATATCCTAGAACATTTTAAAGTTTTCATTCTAAAAAAGTTCGAACTGGTAGGTAGAGGGACTCCAGGGTGTATAAGGGGGACGGTAGACTATTTGATAGTCAGGTGGGACTAGACTCCCAACACTCCCCCACACGTGTAATATACGTACTACAATGTACAGTTTCCATCTCAAAAGTTCGAACTGGTAAGTGAAGGGACTCTCAGGTATATAAGGGGTTTGTAAACTATTTAGTAGTCTCTATGGGGCTAAAAACCCAACACACCCCGTACGTGTGGTAGTACGTATTGCGAACACATGGAGACTGGAATTAGTGAAAACCCACTATATCATGTAAGGTTTTCATCCCAAAAGTTCGAACTGGTAGGTGGAGGGACTCTCAGGTATGTTAGGGGGGTTGTAGACTATTTGGTAGTCGGTGTGGGACCAAACCCAACATGCAGATATGTAGAGACGGAATTTATGAAACCCGCCCAGATACCATCCTAAAAGTTCGAACTGATAAGTGGAGACTACTTAGCAGTCAATGTGGGACTATACTCCGAAAAGACATAACATGTTTTAGAACAGAATAGAAGTCATAGTAGGTTCTAAAAATCTTGTGCTTGTGAATTGTGTATGTAACAGAGGTAATGATACAAAGCTGCTGTCAGCATTGGAGAAGAACATCACAAAGATGGGTAACACACCATTACTGCAGTGCACAAAACATATGTGCCCTGTCAGAGTTCACTGGCATGTAAAACTAAACTACAAGGCGTACTGGCGTGTGAAGATTTCCATCACCAATTTTAACTACGCATTCAACTACTCACAGTGGACCCTTGTTGCACAGCACCCAAATCTCAATAATGTCACTCAAGTCTTCAGTTTTGACTACAAGCCTCTTATTCCTTACCAATCTATAAGTAAGTATATAAGAAAATTTCAAATGCAGTTTCACCCTCTCAACCCAACTCAGTCTTATGTTAAGTACTGCTAAACAAATCTATCTGCTATTCAATCATAAGCAGAGACTGTTTTTCTGATCAATTCATCTTTCCCCTCAAATCTTCTAAATGACTATAATTTGCACCATTACTTGTTGATGAACCATATCAATAGATTAATCTGTTTATGCATTAGCAAGCAACACTAGGCATGATCAACGAGGCTAGCCTGAACCATTTGAATTCTACAGCAATTGAGTCTGATCATGAATGTGTATGGAACATTTAATTAATAAAGTCTACTACTGATCCTAGGATTTAATGGCCTTGGATACCCATTTTCAGCTTGCTGCTACATCCAAGAACGGTTGTTGGCTAGAAAAGTCTAAAACTGCTAAATAAATCCATCTGTTGTTGAATCATAAGCAGAGTGTTTTTCTGATCACTTCAATTTAGGTCTTAATCTTTCCCCTTCAAATCTTCTAAATGCCTATGATTTGTACCATTACTGGTTCATGAACCATATCACTAGATTAATCTGCAAGGCCAACCTGAACCTTGGAGTTCGACGGCAATGAAACCGATCACGAATGTTTATGAAGCATTTAATCAATCAAGTCTAGTACTGATCCCAAGACTAAATGACCATACAAACCCATTTTCAGTTAGCTGCTGCATCCAAGAACTATTGTAATTTCATGGCTAGAAAGGTCTACAACTGCTACTTTGACAGTTTACATTGATTCAAGAAAACTTTTTTCTGTTTTATTTATTTATTTATTTTGTTGGTGCCTTCTTTCTGGGAGATTTCACTGATATATCTGCTGCAATTCTAAATGCAGATGATACTGGTATGTTTTATGGCCAGAAATTCTATAATGACTTACTGATGGAGGATGGGCCAAACGGAAATGTCCAATCTGAGTTAATCCTTGAGAAGGATCCGAATACATTCACCTTCAATCAAGGATGGGCATTTCCACGGAAAATTTATTTTAATGGTGATGAATGCACGCTACCTCCACCTGATGACTACCCTTTCCTGCCAAATTCTGCCCTTGCAAATCCCTATTCACTTACAACATTGGCAGTTTCTCTGCTCTTCCTGTTGATGACTGTCTGGTGGTAGAGATTGTTACAGATGGAAACACAGTCCCCTGAAGGTTTTTAAGGCAGAAGAACAAACCATTTTATGCTTGGCCACATTTTTTACAGATATGAACTGGAGGTGAAGAAGGTACATATAGCATCAATGTTTCTTTCATAACCATCTAAAGCGTGGAGAGGAAGGAGGTTCCAGTTTTGTAAATTGTTTGCCCAAAATACACACTGTTCTAAATTAGTATTCTTTGTTTCTTTTGAAAGGGCAGGCACAAACATGACCCAAGCCTACCAAAATTGTTCAAATGTGTTGATACTGCTCTCTGTTTCTGTACATTTGGGATGTTGATTGTCTGCAAGTTTGAGATCCTTTGAAATTTGAAAATTCAAGATTGGTCATCTTTTTATCAATTGAAATCATGTATTACTTTTGTTATTATTGTACTCTTTATCATTCAAGTAGGGTATGTCCATTTTAAGGACCGGTTCCATATGTTACACATTACTTGCATGTTTAGTTTGAATCATTGGTCCAGATTGCCCATTTGGTGAGACACTTCTGTGATGGACATAGCCCAAAATCAGACTGCCTGTTCATTCACTCACCGAAATGGAATTTCCCCCATAACATTAATCTCAGTCTCTCTCTCCAGAAACTAGCTTTTAGTAGTTCAAAATTTAGATGGTTGAGTTCCTTACATTCGTCTGTTTTTTGGATCATGTAGGCATCAGCTAAAAGATAACCGAGCAGCAAGCAACATGTCAATGGATTGACTGGCAACATGTATAATCAGGGGTTCGGTTTCAGATCAAGATGATGAAGTTTCCAACCTTCAGAAGGATTCCCACATTATTTGGTTCATGGTTTCTCTTGCCAGGGACCAGCATGTAGTATGGTTCATTTCTAGTTTTGTACATCTCTCCTCCCCCCCCCCAAAAAAAAAAAAAAAAAAAAATAGAAGAGATAAAGAACACACATGCACACGCAGACAGAGAGAGAGAGAGAGAGAGAGAGAGAAATAAACTGATATAGAAAACCATGCAATAAGAGAGGTGCAACTTCACACAGCACACAGAGAGGCACACAAAGAAAACAGGATGTGATCCTCACACTCAATTGGTTCATACATTAGACCTCAAAATCACATGGATTGCAGGTTTTTCCCATATAAACCAAAACTGGATCCGAATCTTGCAAGGAGATCTCATTAAGAGGACAGATGAAATGCAACTAATCATAAATATTCATGCTACGAACATGGTTCGATCAGATAAATGCAGATCACTCGAGAAATATTAAAACGAGGCATTGTAATAGTACAATGATCAAAACCATAAATTATCTCTGATTCCCCTGTGATTGGTTCTTATTACAATGGGATGAACATTTTGACGCGGATCTATTACAGACAATATGATTAACTGTAAAAATAAAGTACATTACAATGGCTTAAAGTACACAAAAATGGCAGTGAATTCAACTCGCCAATACGCAAAACAGATCGAAATTTTGTTCCCAAAGTTGCAGCACAATCTGAAGCGCCAGCACTCTCAATTCCTTGATTAGTCTCATAGGCTTCAGATTATCAGCCCCAGTTGGTAATTTGACCGAAACCAAATTCTGCAGTATGATCCTGGTATCATCCACTAGGCATAAGAAAATAAGAATGCCAAAGATGCCAGCAAAGCAGTGATAGAACAAAGCAAGGAGATAATTGGCTGGCTACTGGCATTTGGCAGCCATGGATAGGCATCTGGTGGTGGCATGACACAGTTATCACCATTGAAATAAATACGTCGAGGGAAAGCCCATCCCTTATCAAAAGTGAAAATTGATGACTCCTTCTGGAAAAGTAGCTCTGACTGTACATTCCCTAGAGGGCCAGCTTGCATAAGAAAATCATTGTAGAATTTAACCCCCCATAGCATGGCAGTGTCATCTGCAACACAGAATCAAGAAATTTTAGATTATGTCATTACCAGCATTCCAAAGCTTTCAGAAACAAAGTAGAGAGCTGATCATTTTTTTTTTTTCAGTGGAAATGATGACAGATTAAGCACCTCAAATGCCCTATCATTTATTCTATATGTAGCACAGGTAGCAACTACCTCAGATCATCGAATTTAATTAACCTCACCAAAGAGATCAACAATTATGTATATCAAAAACCAATTGATTCTAGATGAATCATGTTTCTTTTGGACAACCACAAAACAAATGGGAGCTGAGGAGAAGTCCATGTACCAGAAAAGCTAGATTGCCCAATTTCTAGGTTGTCTGGAACTTCCTGTATATAGGATACAGATGCCTCCAAAATTGATGAGCTTTGAGCCGGGCAACCCAGAAAGTAAATCATGTGACATGGTACCAACAGGGTTGCACTCCCACATGTTTTCTGTATATGAATCGCAAATGGAGAATCAATTACTTCTGCTCCAAAAGCCAGTTTTTTAAGGGATTTTGGCTCCAGGTCATTGGGTCTTGTCGGCATAAACAGTGAATCTTCCTGAATGATATAAAATTTGTTTTGGCATTTTACATGGCTCCATCACCTAGAGAGGGAAGACCCTATTTAGACTTGTGCTGCTACCAGCACTGCAGAGCACCTAGGAGGAGTGGGTACAGGTCTTCCAGGATGTGTCCACTTTGAAAGATCATTGACCTCACTCCATCAAAACGGCACATTGGTAATCCACAGGTTCCTTGTTTTAACATATTGCAATTGATCAAAACACATTAATTTGCATAAGATCGTTTGAGAGTGACAGAGACTATTAATTGTTGGGTCCCCTCTGGAAATGCCATCAAACTAAAATTTTGATGGCTGCACGTTGGAGAATCCATGTCCCTCTGGTATTGACTGTCAAAAAATGGTTCTGGAAAGTGATTGGATATAATCGATTCCTAAGGGATTGGTAACTCCACACTGAGACTAATGTTCTCACAGTGGACCCTGTGCTCAGATCTGGACACGTTGTGAAGGGGGCACAACAATAGCGATTTAATAATTAATAGTTGACATCAATCACTACAGGTCCTTCAAAGACATCACCACTTGTAAGGGAGATCTGATTCCTAGTTTCTCCATGAACATCACGTTCAACTGGAGACCAACATTGGCTAATTTTTAGAACAACGAGCTTTCTAGACTAAGGAGAGAAGATATTCATAGTTCATTATTGGACCTTCATTCCTCACTAATTAGTTGAGAATGCCTCACCTTTATTGCAGTTTTGTGTCATTTATTTATTTATATCTTTCTCTTGTACATTCCTTCTAACTTTCCTTGAGAAAGTAGTTAGCTATCCAGGAAAAACCAAAATCTAATCTAGGAAGGTAATAGAAAATTATTACCCACTAAAACACAAATATAATAGGAATGAAATGCAACTGAGAGTGGAACTTACTTATGGTGCCATAAGGAATCAGTGATTTATAATTAAAGCTGAAAATCTGGGTGAGGTTGTCGAAATTTGGGTGCTGTACAACTAAGTTCCACTGTGAGTAGTTCATCCTGTAATTGAAATTTGTAATTGAGACCTTCACTCGCCAATACGCCTTGTAATTAAGCTTAACATGCCAGTGAACCCGGATCGGGCACATATGGTTAGTGCATTGGACCAGAGGAGTATAGCTATTTTTCCCTGAAGCTGCAATAGCTGAAGCTAAATATGGCGAATTTCCCCTGTAACCAGCCAAGACATAGAAAAAGAAACAAACAAAAGTTCATCATTTCATTCCAAAACCCAGAAGGTAATTTGATTAAAGAACAATAAGGATTCCAGTGTAGCAGTATAAGGATTTATGCCAGAACTTACTCTACACAACTCCCTGGTCGAGTTATATTGTTCATGCAGCCACAGGTGCATGTTGGGCAGGGCACTATTGTATCATTATAGAAAGAAGAAAGCGAGACACAACAAGTGGGAGTCTTTTGAGACAGGAACTGAGAATATGTGCAGGTAACATTCCATGTCACTGTCATAAGGAAGAAATAAAAGGTAAATGCCTGGATCTTTTCTGTTCTTATACAAGGTTTTACTTTTAATACTATGAAGTCAACTTATCAGCATTCTTTTTACCCCCTAGATCTGTTATAAAACAAACAGCAAGAGTCTTTGATTGATCAAAATTTGAGAAAAACATGGAAAACAAAGACCACAACCACCCACCACCAAAAAAAAAAGAAGAAGAAGAAGAAGAAGAAGAAGATAGACCCACAATGGCAAACAGAAGCAACTAGTTATTAGACCAATGTTACAGTTCATTTGATCTCTGATATGTCCGTATAGGACTGAAGAAGAGAAACACTCCTACCCAAGGATTTCATGTTTATCCTGAGAAATAACTAACTCAGGATCACGCAGGTAAGAGTGAAAGGCAAGTCCTCTTTTCTTTTCTTTTTTCTTTTTTTTTTTTTTTTTTTGGGGGTAAGGCAAGTCCTTGGTTTTTTTTGGGGGGAGGGGGAATAAGAAAAGGATTTATGGGTTGGGGGAGTTATGCACAAATTATATAATCATAGTAAATATTTTTTTTGTCTATATACACTTGCCGTATACAATAATAAGTTTGATCCAAAAATTTATGCAAAATTTTTTTTTTTTTTTTTTTTTTTTTTGTATTACAACAACTCTTTTTAACCTTCTCCAAAAAAAAAAAAAAAAAAGGCAAGCGCATACTTATAGTGCTGGATTTTCCAGGTCAAGCCGACAAAAAGAAAAAAGCATCTAGAATTATTACGTAGAAAATCATATTCTAATGAAACTACTGTAAAGGGAATTAACGAAAATCTCCAACAACTTACTCAATGCTTGAGTGGATCTCCTTAGATCTGCTGTTACAAATTTAGTAGGTTTAACAATCTTCGCAGGACCACATGTATAACCAGGCCCTGGTGCTTGAAGTGTGAAGTTCTTTGGTAATCTAACAGTCTTGTTGGTGGTTCCTGCTTGACCGACACTAAGCTGGAACGAGCTCAATGCATTGGCAGGATCCTGGGCAAATGAATTGATTACTCCCCCTTTGCAGCAATTTGCAACCTGCTGGTTGTAAGGAGTTCCTGGCAGTAAATCTACAATTGTCGGATCCTTCTTACAGCAATGTGGGACATTCCCTTTGAACCTCGAACAGTCCCCTTGATCTGTGGCTTGGCCTCCCATTGCACTCCAGATCACCTCCTTCTTTGCCCATACAAATCCCAGTTGCCATCCAGGTGCTTGAATGTGGCGATATTGTTGGAAATTGTTTATTGTAACAGTAGCCTATTCCAATCAGTAGTTTCATTATTTGAACTATGGAAAGGAAGAAACGAAAAAGAAAAAAAAATCCCACATTCACGTGTTATCGAGAACAGTACTTTTAAACCAAGTACTCAAGCAGCTCAGACATCACAAACCCAATAAGACTTAAGATACAAATGATTTGACTGAGATTAAACATTGAAAGAAAAACATGGAAACGAAAAAATCTAAGTTCAAAATGATTTCGATTATTTCTATTGATAGAAGGTTCCTCAAAAAGGGAGATGCTAAAAAAATACTTTCTACAAATAATTTGAGAAATAGAGGTCGCAATTTCAGGCAGCATCTCTTGAAATCACAGGTAAAGTGGAAAAGTCTCTCCGAAGAAAAGGAGATGCTAAAGCTACTTTCTACAAATAATTTCAGAAAAAAGGTCATTATTTCAGGTTGTATCTCTTGGGATCACAGGATTCCCAGTTTCGCTTCAGCTCATCAATAGTATATAAGAAGAGTGTGGCCCCCAGTTAACCCTAAGTCTCAACACTTAATTCTTCAAAGATTTGAATGAAACATTAATTTCATTCGAAATACAAAAGGTATTGAATGACAAGACTGAGTCATTGAGAAAAGAAGGGGTAAAAGAAAAGATTGTATCTCATTTAAGAAAAGAAAAAGGTTCCAAATGACAATATTGGTTTCATTTGAAAAGGATATGGACATTTAAACATGTGTGTATGAGGGAGAGAGAGAGAGAGAGAGAGAGAGAGAGAGAGAGAGAATTCTGTGCCCTAATGTGATTAGGGCATCTATAGTTCAGGCCTAGCATCTAAACTCCCCTACTATAAGATTACAATATATGATCTTATATACTTACAACATAGCCGTCAGCTGTCCAGCTCATAATATCCCATTTGATCGTGATATTTCCATTAGGATCAAGGGGATCATAGGCTTCTGAAAAACAAGACAAGAAACAAAAGTTAGATTTTCAAATTAAAAACATTAAATAAAAGTTTTTTTTTTATTTCTGAAATCTCAAAGTGCTTCTTCAAAGGAGGACTCGAACCCATATCCATAGGATAAATCCTCATCTTTTCTAAAATTTATGAAACTCGTGTGCTCATATCTGTAATAACTGTATACATAAACTCACCCTCCTCTGGAAACAGACAATATGGAGTCCTGATTTGCAAAGGGGTACTGCAGAATGGCCCATCTATGGGCTATGAGATTCGCAAAATGGATCAATACAAACACATGGTAAGGTATGGGAGTTAAGTATATAAATCCAACAGTCAAAATGGGATGCGATTGAGGTGGCTTTATCAGATCGAACGTCAAGTTTGTAAACAGAGGTAGAAAACATTTTATCGAATATTTCCCCTTCCATATTTCATTATCCCTTTCGTGAGAGAAAGCAAAGACACTTGCCAATCAATTTCAACAATTTCAGCAATCCTGTTCTCAGTAATGAAAAATTGATACAAAACCTTCTAAATTGCAGGGAAAGAAAAATTTAAGAAAAAATAACATACTTTCTTAAGAAAAAAAACAATCAGATTTTATCAAATTAACTCAAAACGGACGAAAAGACAGATTTTCTTTTCTTTTTCCGTTTAAACCCCTATTTCTCTAATTCCAGTACCAGTCAGGTCAACGCGATTATGCTAGAAACAGAAAATGAATCCTCTCCTCTTTAATTCCTATTAAATCCTGAAATACAAGATCTATGGTGAAAAGAGTTAAATCTCCAGAACAGTCATCGAGCCGCTGAACCCCAAAAAGGCTAAGGGGAAAAAATAGGCAAAAAAAATATGATCTTGGGTGATAAGCTTTTGAAGCAAAGCTAGAATGCAAAATTATGCAAACAAGGTGCTAAACCAACAGCTATAATCTAAATTTTAGCTGATTTTTTAAATCCATTTACATTTCCAAAATAAGTCAAACGCCAAATTACGGAACAGATGAGAAATCTGATTCTCATAATTCATCCCCTCATTACGCATTTCTGAAAACATTTGAAATCCATGAAAATAAAAACTGCATGACATGATTTCCAAGAAAACCCAATAGCATGAACATAATGAAGCGACCAGAAACACAATTGTTAAGATAACCAACACGAACCCATTTATTCAGTTCTAATTTTCAGTCAATCACATACAAAATGCCCAATCATAGAAAGAGGACAAAAGCCGGTCTAGCATAAGCCGAGAATCAACTCCAAAATCCAAACTCTGAGTGAAGAAAGAAATTAACAAAATTATAAATAAAAAAAATGACAAAGCAAAAAATTAAAGAAAGAAATGACGTTGGGTACGAACCAGTAGAACTAAAGCTGAAGCAGGAAAGCACAAATAGAATCAAAATGGGAAAGTTGAAAAGCTTAGAGATCGATCTGCTCTCGGAGAAAAAGGGCGACCCCATTACGATCAAAAATTTCCTCTGATGTTGCTAGTTGCCTTCTGAATGAGCCTCAAGATCTGCAACCAGGTTGAAGAAGAGAAGAGAAGAGAAGAGGAGACTGGGTTAAGAGGAGCTGTTTAGGCAAGTGAGCTTCAGATCTAATCTAAACGAGCTTTAAGGCCGCTACTGACATTAATTTTTCTTTGATTTTTTAACACTTCAGTAAACAGTACTGTAAATTACTACAAAAAAGTCAAGACTGTTACGTGTAAATAATGGATCTATTACAGTATTATTTAATACTTTGCCCCTATTATTAAATATATTTACGATACTTGACACTGCGTCCTTCTAAACATTAAAAAAAATTGGGTAAACTATTTTTCTTTTCTTCACATGCATTATTAATAATTAATAATTTTTTATATATTTTCTCTCTCCTCTCCACACCTTATAGGACCATCAGTGGTACCAACGCTTTTATACCTATTTGTGTATTGTGAAAGATTGTTGAAAATGATTTTGTGAGAAACCTTCTCTAAAAAATTTAAAAAAAAATGTTTTTGCCGTTATTATCATACATGATCTCACATCGGAATTTTTATTATTCTAAATTGGTGACGTGAGAAACCTTCTCCCAAAATTATAATATGCGTTTATTTTTACCTTCTCGTGTATATAAAATGAAGACGGAAAGTACTTTTGAAAATTAAAGCAGGCAAAAAAATTAATAATAATTCATGTCGTATCTAACATTTGTTGCTTTGGACACATACAAATAAAGGGTGTTAAACGGCATGCTTTCACTTTAATGGTTCGATTTAGTTTCGATTTGGTACGAAAGAAGGAAAACCAAAATGAAACTATTTATTAAACGATTTCAAAATGCTTGTAAAACCAATTATTAATCAATTTCGATTATTTGATTTTTAATTGATTTTGTGGGGGAGGGGGGGAGGAAGAGAGAGAAAGTTAAGAATGAGGGAGATGGGAAAGAGCTAGGAATGAAAGAGAATGCATTACAATAATTATTTATTTATTTTTTATTCTTTTACGGTTGAGAATTACGAAGGTGGCTTATGATTTAAATTTTAGAGCATTAAGTCATGTGAAAAGCATTAAACTAATTTTAATTCTATTTCTACAAATAGACCTTCCGTACTAAGCGATTAACATAACGGTTTAATCGAATTTAATGGTTCTAAATCATCAGTTTTAAACAGTTTCGTTTTCTAAACCATAATTGAACAATTTAATAATCGATTTCGTAGTTTTTGTCAAACCTCAATTCCTGCTGAACCAGAAATGTGAGTGAACCGTCACTAAACCAACGGTTCACACTAGGATCTCAATAAGACTGTATGTACTAACACAAACCATTGCACATAACCACAATCAGAATATAAATAAATACAGCAGAAGTCTTAAATTAAATTAACTGAGTATTCTATTGATAAACTAAATAAGTAATCAAATTATTCAAATATCAAAACATAAATAAATATCCTTCCACTGTTTATAAAATTCAACTGAAATAAATAAAATAAATTAAAATCATCCTAGAGGTACACACAGTAAGGGCATTCGTATGAAGCGTCATGTTCGTCCTCCCCTGCTTGCACTTTCAGGGTAGCAAATCTTTCATATACTAGAGTATCCACGTAGTCCTCGACAGTGTAACCTGCATCAACATCTAAAAACATGTATATATACAAGGGTGAGCTCACAACTTAGCTCAGTAAGAAAATCAGATAATGCAACAAACAACATGCATGAATAACATTCACGTTATGGTCTGATTTTAAGTTTACAATGTGCTATAGAAAGGATTGGCGGTCACCGCACCTCTATACATGAGTGTATGAATCTGCCCAATGGATCAAACACTACTATCGTCCCACATGCACTCACCATGGAATAGAGATAGAGCTAAAGTGTTCGGATCACACACCGTCAACACTTCCCCTGATGTCCTATCCATACCAACACGTAAATCGCTATTGGCGAAGGCTTGCAAACTAGGCTCGCAACTAACCAATCCTATATGTCATCACAGTAGGTCCTATCCCAGTACAACTCCCTACGGCATAAAGATAGGACTTAAGTCTAGTGACCAAGCTGGAGACCACAGTGCCCCTTCCTCCCCATGACACCCTACCCGCACCAAGCATGCTAAGACAGAAGCGATACGAAAAGGTGCTAGTGTGCGGAATGATCCAAGACCCCAGGCCCTTCCCAATCCACACACCAACGAAAACAATCACATGTCTAACACACAACCCTAGCATAGCGAGTATGCATGAACAATATAATAACTGAAAATAAAGATGACATGTGAGTATACACAAACATCATTCCACAGAATCATAATTATTAACAACGTTTTACTGTTATTAAGTTATTAGGGTTTAGGTCTGATTCCCTTACCTGACGCTTGATTGCTAGCTTGCTCCGCCTTATAGAATTCAAACTCGCTATCACAAAGTCCTACACGATGTTAGGGTTAAATTAGAATTAGTTTCTTAAGATTTACGTTGGTCGGAAACCAACTGGATCAAAATACACCCCTCACAGTACATACCGGTTGCAGGTACCAGTCGCGGCACTACAGGGAAAGGTGCGACCTGTATGGTCAAGCGGTCCCCCACAGACCAGCTCCCGAGAGGTACCGATCGTAGTACCGATCGCATCATGTGCGATCGGTATGGTTGCCGGTATGCCTCCGGAAGACCAACAATCTTGGTGTTCGCTTTTCGTCGATCACCCATTATTGGTTGTAGGGTTTCTCCTATGCATTATAGGCCTGAGCAACGAGTTAAAGTTGTTTCATGTTTCATTCAAGTCCTAGTTTCGATGATCCTTAGCCTAAAATGCGAATATGGGGTTTATCGACTGTATTAGGGTTTGATAGCAATTTAAGGGTTTTAGATCAATACCTCGCCTTGCATGGTATTGATCAATTCATGATTAATCATCTATAATGTTTAATTTAGAGAGAAGTTCAAATACTTACCGTTGGTTCGCAACTATGGTGTTCTTCGTTCAATGACGGCTCATCTCCCACCTTTCTTAGCTCCTTCTCCTTCTTCGATCTCTTTCTCCTCTCTAGGGTTTGTGAGAAACAATCAAAGAGTTCTAAGGAGATTTAAGGATCCTTAAATAGACTAGGTTGGGGTTTAGGAAGTTTTCCTACGTTAGGAAAATCCCTAAGCTCGAGATTCGACAAGCAGGATCCGCAGAGATCCGTTTCTGGATCTAACTAGTCTGCCCGCTCAAACATACCGGTCGACCGGTACCATGAGACCGGTATAAAATTTACCTCTATTTAAGGTCAATTTTCGTACCTGATTGTCATTCGTTTATTCCGTTTGGTCCGGTGATGATTGGAAGACCTGTTACGATATGAATTAAAGGTTTAGATCTGGTTCATGGAGTGCGGGTCTTACAGTTTTGGTTTAAAGAGTCCAATTTAATTTCGATAAATGGTTTCGATTCATTTTAACTCCATTACATATAAGTGAAATTTTGTCCATGCTACCACAATTAATGAAAGTATGTATTAAATAATATATTTTCAAAGATTACAAAAATTATTGGGACATATTTTATTTTATTTATTTATTGTAAATATTGAGCATATTTTCATAGGCATGACAATTTTTTGATAGCACAATTAATAAAAGCATACCATCCCCTTGGGGGTAGCAGTGGTAAGGATCAACATCTCAAAAAGATTATGCGTTCAACTCTCCTAGAGAGGAGAGACATACTTATCCAAAAAAAAAAAAAAAATTAAATGCATACTAGAATTTTCAATATATAACATTTATGATCAATGACCAAACCAAATTAAATGAGATAAGATCACATAACATATTCTCTTTAAATATGTCCTAACAAAAGCTAGCAAATGTAAGCAATGGATTTACATGAAAAAAATTGTCTCATGTTGTCCATCTAGCCATGATTCAACGGCTGGACTCCCTCCAACGTTAGGAGACGATTTGAGTCCGAATTTACACTATACTATACAAATTCCAAAAGTGGAACACCCACAACCAAAATTTCATAAGCAATTCAAGCTCAGGTTCTTAAGAACTACATTCAATTTGGAAGGGTCGTCAATGGTTTTAAATTAAGTGTCTGAATGATACCTCTATCAATGCCACATGTAAACTGGCATCTGACTTCATTTTACCCCTTGTTTCCCTCGTTCATACATGGAAGTCAAATCAAGAAAAGGTTAAAGATGTAATTTTGTATTTAGTACATATATTTCCTTTAAATGAATTCAAATGTGGGATGAAACGTAAATCTTTCCAACTGGGATCGTCTGTTGCATTTGTGTGCAACAGAAGTGCAACAGACCTGATCTTCTTGTACATTTAAAGTGCATCTGTCATGTGTCCTAATGCATTTCTAATGGTTAAGATCAGGTCTGCTACACACAAGTGCAGTAGACGATCTTTTTTCAAATTTTTCAAGCCTCTAGCATTATTTTGGAAAAAAAATCATCTGTAGCACTCTGTTATGGCAAAATGCATCTTATTCATTGAGAGTGCATCAGTCAAATCACTCGATACTGTCTCAATGGTTAAGGTCAGAACTACTACATCAAAGTACTACAGATAATCCTGACCCCATTACTTTCCCCGTAGTATATACTTCAGACAACATAACTTTATGGTTGCTGCTACAGGAAAGAATTCCTCACTTATTGCCAAGTCTGTGAATCAATAACTGCTACGGTAGAGATCCGCAACAACAACCTTCAACAGTGGCATCATGTTGACTCTAGGTTCTGGCTAAAGATCTCCAGCTGTGGAAACCAGACATTTTTCTCTATAGTCCCTCCTCATGGGATTTATGTGCACGAGGATGGCTTCTCATCCAATCTATCTCATATCATAGGAAACTGAATTAATTGCTCAAAAGAACATTAAATAGTTTTAACTCAGTCGTACCATTAAAAACATTGAAAAAGTGAATCCACTTTGTAGGAAAGATCCAAGGGACTTACTAAAGCTATCGAACAAACTAACATAATATCGAAATCCATTTTGTAAGGTGGTGGGTATAGAATCTCATACGTCTGAATGAATGAGATCAAGTGGACCACCGGAGGCGGATTGAGAAACAAGAAATGGCATCTTATGCGATTTGCCTAATGGAAAGAAAAACAATAGGAAGACTATTGGTGGATATAATTTTCTTTATTATTTTGGGAGACGGATGTCTTAATTGCTGATGCCAGAGACCAATTGAGGTATGTTCACCAATAAATGCTTGAAGATTGGAAGAGTTGTGTGTTGGTATGGTGATGGCATTGAGACAGTAGAGACCATCATCAAGCATTCCATTGAGTAGGTCTTTCCTCGAGGATTGATCATCAATATTGTAAAAAAATGGGTGAAATTCAAATACAACATTATTATTAGAACTAAACTGCGATACACCCAACAAATCGTTTTTAATTGAAGGAACATGCAAGATTGAAAGTAATTTAGAGGAACCAATATGGTTGATATACAAAGTCTGCCCAATCCAACTTGCACTTGATTTGATCCTTGATATTCGGAACAAACCAAGAGGTTATAGAGATCTGTAGTGGTTTGATCGGTGGCTCCAGAGTCAAGGTATCATGCATCATTATATGGTGATGTGGCAACATTCGCCTCGAATAAAGGAGCAAACTAAATTTGCTTTTCGAGCCACGTCTCATGGATGATTAACATGCCAAGATGGTCATTGAGGGATAAATCATCAAACCTGATTGAAATGATTGTAACAAATGGATCCCAATCTAGTCCAAGGCCAGTAAGAATGTGAAGATGTAGAACGGATTCAGAAACTGGATGTGCCACTGTAGCTAGATTATCCGAAATGGATTTCATTCTATGAAAGTAGTTGGCAAATGAAAAATTTTTCTTCTCCTTAGTCTGCAACTAAAATCTCAGTTGCCTGATGTGAGACCTAGATTGTGATGCAAATGATTGTTCCAAACTAGACTAGAGAGCATGAGAGTTGGTGCAGTTTACAACTTGGCCCATCACAAGCTCGGTGAAGGATGAGGGAAGCCAATCCGAAAACATTTGATCCTGGGTTTGTCATATGACATATTCTGGATTCTCAATAGTGCTTAATGCAACGGGAAGTGCATTGGGAACGTCCAATGATGAAGTAAGAGAGGTTGTCAGGGCAATGAGAGGTGGAGGGCATACCTGTGACCTATCGATAAATCTCATCACCAATTTTAAGGTACTAAGTGTATTTAGGCTGTAATTCAGACTTCGAAAGTGATGCGAGTACTTTATTTTAAAAGAACAGAAAAAAAATAATAATAAAAAAATCTCCATCAGCGGCACCGGAAAATCCTCTATCTTAAGATATAAAATGTATAATACAAATATCAAGGAATGAATGAGTTTTTTATTATTATTATTATTATTTTTTAACTATCCTATTCAAAAGAATTTTTTTTGTTTATTATAAGAGTAGTGCTTCAAAGTATGATGAGAGAGAATTATATGAATTTTGGTCAACTGTGTCTTTTCACTCTTTTTCTTATTATTCCATGGCAAGTGTAGTGTCGGTGGAAGGACGGAATGCTCAATGCTCTATTAATATTCTCTTCCGGACGGTATCTTCAGCCTGGTTTACAGACCCAATAGAATATTATGGCATGTTTTTCTTAACGTGTAGAAGAAGAATTTGACTGGCATCCACAAAAAAAAAAAAAAAAAAAAAAAAGGGGACCCACCTTAATGCAAACCCACCAATCATATAAAGTAATATTTGGGGGTGAAAGATAAGACAGTATGAATTTAAAGTGGGAGTAAAATTTTTCAGGTTTGGTCATAAGAAAGGAAACCTATATAAGTTAGAGCATTTTATCATGAAAATGTAAAAAACTCACATTTTCTAATTTGAAATTTTCAAATGCCATTTTCTTTTATCCAATCATTTATAAAAATTCGTTCTTAAAAACTATGTTACCAGAGAATCTCTTCTCTTAAAATATATAAACCCTATAAATCTTGCTGGAAATCCTCTCATAACAATAGTTTATTCAGGAAAGATTATTTTTTTTATTGTCAAATAATTTATATTTTTTTTATTGTCAAATAATTTATCACTTTATTTATTTATTTATTTATTTATTTTTTTGTTATTGTAATAGATTTTTATTTTTAATGGGGATAAAATATGTCCTTTTTTTTTGGTAAAAATAAAATATGTCCTTTTTTTTTGGTAAAAATAAAATATGTCATTTGACATGTGTATTCTTGCAAAGTGCAACTAGGCCATTTTTCAAATTTTTTAAAATTTTTTATTTAAATACTTTTTTAAAATAAGGCAACAATCAACAACCAAAGCAAGATTAGAAGTTTTACATACACCTATTGAAGAATCTTTCAGTCTGATAGTGTCCTAGATTGACCGATCTGATCTGCTTCGATCCAATACTATCCATTATTTTATTTTTTAATATTTCATACCACATGTCAACCATCCAATGTATAAAATTTCCACATGGCAATCATTACTAAGAATATAAAAATAATATTTATTTTTTAAATAAAATAATAACTAATCCATGTTATGGGATAGGAAAGATACCAAAATGGTGCCTTTCCAATTAGATCTGATTGATACTAGTCGATTCCGGTCATAAGTCATTTCCACTTTTAATAGGAAAAAGGCCCTCAGTGGATGTCGACCAGTATCACCAATGGTTAAAAGTAGCATTTAATATGTGAATTATGTGTTTTCTGAATTTTTAAACGTATTTTTGTGAACTATTGCTTATATTCTCAAAAACTTATTTGTTATATTGAAATATATTAAACATGTTTTAAACACGTATTACCGTATTAAATATGAAAATATATATATATATATATATATATATATATTTCCCTCTCTCTCTTTTCTAATATTTCGCTGTTTTCCCAAATCCCTACAACCCCATTACAGAATAAATCTTTCGGGCTTTGATATGTGTTTTATGTTAATAAGATTACAATTTTATGTGAATTTCATGGATTGCAAGTTTTGTTTATATATATATAGTGAATGTATGCCTATATTTTGAGTAAAAAAGATTGTCGTATAAAACACGTATATATTAATGCCGAATGTGTTTTTTAATCGAATTTGCAATCCCCTTATTAAATCTAATTGTGTTTAATACATGTATGTATTTGCATCCGAATATTTGTTGTCTCACCCACGACCCTCCTCAAATGATTCTATAACATTGGTGAAAGTCCGATCCTATAATTTTAGAGATCTCATGCTTCTCCAACCCTCCTCCAACATTATCACAATCATCTTAGAAAATCTGAAGGCCTGGGGCAACATCAACACCTTGGGAAGGATTTTCTGTAACATGACTATAATTCCCATAAAAAATTAATTAAATCCAATTATTTAGTGCTCGATTTTAGTTTGATCACTTGGAACTGAATCGAATCAAACCGATTAAACTAAAAGGGTACCAATTTTCCCCCTTAAGATTTTTTATTTATATAAAAAAAGGGGTATTTATTAATTTAAAAAATATAATATTTGTCATTAAAGATTCATGAAGAAATTGGACGGATTATTGGAGGCTGAAGCCCATCCAATAATCAGTTTGAGAAGAGAGTACCAGACTCTTCCCCAAGTTCTTTCGTGGGTGACAGTGGTGATCCAGCTCATTCTTAGTTTTCACAAGTTTTCGCCACCAAGTGTCAAGTGTCAACCACTCAGCCCCTGATTGATGGCAACAGCCTGGATTACACCTTGATTTCACTGGTATGGCGTCAAAATGTGAGATTAGTGCAAGCTTCATGGAAGCTTCCTTTTTCTTTCTTTTTTTTTTTCTTTTTTGTGATAGGTTGGTGGGATGTCTTTAACTCTTTGTAATCGTTGACTTTTTACCTGTAATTCCGTAATTAGTTTGTATTAAGAGTTTAGTTCCACACCGATTAAGAAAAGAAATCCTTTCCATCAACTTGCCGTGTGGTGTGATTCAACAGCGAATGATTATTGGGTTGGATGGTAGGATAGCTGTAGAGGATTAAGTCCCATGGATTACTGGAGTTGGGAGTCCCTCACCAACTAGTTTGAAATAAAAATGAAGAAAATTTTACTTGGTATTAGAATGGATTTTCATCGGCTCTAGTCATCACATGTCCGGGCAAGTATCGAAAACTTTATAGATTGAGGTTCTTTGATGATCTGGCTGAACACCAGTTGAACCAATGCATAGCTTTATAACTCTACAGTTTTCAGCTCCCTTAAATACGTGGAAATCCAATTCACCTAAGATTTTACATTCAATATCAGACACGATATCAGTCATGTCAAACACTTATCCGACCCAGATAGGATCAGTGTACCCAGATAGGATCAGTGCTGATAATACAGTATATCATAATATTAAAATAGAATCGAATCAAAGATCAGGTAGGTCTAAAACCGATATAAATTGATCGATTTGACCGATAGAATACGATTACTTGAACCATAGTCCCACCCTACCAGTATAGCTTTCTAAGTCTGGATTCAACAATCAAAATCTGAACCAGTCCACCATGTCAATCCAATCATCTCAAAAACCATCCCTCTCCTGCTGATAATCAAAACCATACGATTTAATAGCTTCCCTCCATGACCAATTTTTCTTTTTTTTTAAAAGAAAGAAAATGTAGAGAAACTCTCTCAGTTCTCAATTCTCAATTCTCAATTCTCAATGTATCTAATCCGAAACCAAAAGAAAATGTCCTAAATCATAATCTAAGCAGATCATGAACCAGAAGAAAGGGAAGAAACTAATAGACACTAGCCTTTTTTACTTGAGATCAGTCAATCTCCTACTCAACCCCTCAGAAAGAGATCGCAGGCCCATTCTCCTTAAGACACCAATCCCAGAGCCTGCTGACTATTAGTTCAAACCTGAGGAAGCTTCAGGGACACTTCCAACCCATAATCATCACCCACTTGTTGCATCAACAAACCCACTTCTCCTTCTGGTGTGAACAATGATGATGTCCCCGCCATTGACTTCTCAATGAAACTGCCCTGCACCTCCATATTCACAAACTCCTCAAACCTATCCATGGCCTTTGAGATCTTCTCCATCTTCCCAACAAACAATGCCCCTCCAAGAGACCTAACAATGCCACTCACCAAATCAGGCAGGAGTAACGTACGTGGAATTGAGCACGTTGAGATAAGAGAAGGCTAAATCATGTTCTGGTGGTTAACTCCACGTGCGAACCCCTCAAAAGAGATTGGCACAGTCTCATTTAAGGGCAATTATTGCTAAACCAATCCTTAGATCTACATCGGACGGTAATAAAACTCACTTATACCATCACAACTCTCCAATCTCAAGAAAGGAATGTGTGAAGACTCAATCCACCACGACCGTTCTTCACAGATCTCGAAAGGAGTCCCGAGATCCATACAACTATAAGGAGATGTCCATAATCCAGGGTAGGGCTACAACAGGGCCGGGTTGGGCCGAGTTTTTCAAAACCCTAATCCCAATCCTGACTATTGAAACTTAATCCTAACCCAGTCCAACCTTGCCAGGGTCAGAAAATGTACAACTCTAACCCTAACCCTGACCCTGACAGGGTTGGGCCTAACCCTAACCTGCCCTGATTGACCTTGACAGGGCCGGGTTGGGCCGAGTCAACCCTGATTAACCCTGATTCAGGGTTAGATAGATCCTGATATTGACCCTAATTGATCCCAAACATACAATAAATTATAAAATAACAATTACAACTTAAAACATATGACAAATACAAGCAACCTATGATATTCTTTTAAGAACTTAACAAATACAAACCAAATCAGTTTAAGTGTTTAACAAAGAACAAATACAAATCATACATATATTTATAAATATATTCAAATATATACAGGGTCGGGTTGGGCCGGGTTCAACCCAAGGGGTCAACCCTAACCCAGCCCTGTCAGGGTTCGGGCCGAATTCAACCCTGCCAGGGTTCAGGGCGGGCCTGGACGGGTTCGGGTTGTCAGGGTAAAACTTGCACCCCTAATCCAGGGCCACATTCCATGCTCAATAAATATCGATACCACGAAATTAATAGATCAAACTTTTGCATATCTAAAGTTAATGCTGCTGAATTCACTATCAAGTCCCCTCTCTACTTTGAACTCGGCCTACTTTATTTCTTCTTATTGCCCTTATGCTAACTTAGGCATCAAGTGGCCCTCAGATTATCCAATCCATTCAATTCTATCATTTGTGTTTTTTTTTTGTGACAGATGTCGCCATCAAGAGTCCGATCGATTTCCAGCGATAGTAGTTATGACTCCCAAGCCTTATCCAAAACGCAGGTAGTGCAACTGCTCATTACGATAGCGGATTGCATTCTGCGCATAGATCCTCGCGCCGTCAATGTTTCCCTTCTCGATCGCTTTCTTCACTTTTGCTTTCTTGGATTTCTCCTATTGCTCACATTTTTTCGCTTGCCTTACCACTGATCTAGATGTAAGCTTCAGATTAAACATCTGATCCATTAGCTTCTCCTTCCCCATTCTTAAAACCCAAATCAAATCAGTAACTATAATGAAATTGGGAACTGATGAGGAAAGACTTGAGAAGGGTTTCAAAGATGAACATAGATTCTAGGTCAGTAAATGGAGATGGAATCAGGTGTGGGATTTATTCTACGGTAAATATTCAAAAACAACTAACCGTTTCCAAGTTTATTCGAAATGGGATTGAGTTTCACAATCGAAATCTATTGTATTGTATTGGTTTTTATTAAATAAAGTTTCAAAATAAAAAATATGTTTTGTTTTGATTTTCTCGATATGAAGTTAGTGAAGTGAGGTTAATAAGATTGGAACCCAAGACCCCTTGGATGGGTTGAGTTTTAATTTGGCTTCTATTGGATCAATAACAGTTCAACCTGTTTGACATGAAATTGTTAGGTTGGTAACGGTTCAACCCTTTTGACCCGATTCATTAAAATGTATTTACAAGAGACACATCCTTTGTTTGTAAAGACATATGTTACTTCAAAGGGACATATGTTACTTCAAAGGGACACATCCTTCCTTAAGGGATGCCTTGAAAAGACATGTTCTCATCTATAAATAGAGGAGGAGGAAGCCTTAGAAATGATTAGAAGAACTAAGTTTTTCTTGATTTTTTCTCTCTCATTCTCTCTCGTTCTTTGTAAGCACATACCGAGGATATTCCCCTATGTTTTCTGAAACATTATTATTTTATCGAAATTGTATTACCGTCTTGCATTTGATTTAAACACAACTCCGAAGTACTCGAAGGGACGCATTAGAGTAGTGCAGGTTTAATGCGGGAAGCCGAGAAGCTGCTTTATCTTGGAACCAGATTTGCATCAAAACCCAGTTGCACCATTGGGGGCAAATTCTATCTTTAGGAGAGTATCGCTTGTGATACGACCCAGCTTCAAACTCATTATCAATTATAGTCTTCTGCAACAGATCATTGGAAGTATGACATCAGATAAGTGGTTCTTATTTAAAGTTTTCCTTTCATATTTACAACAATCTAAAGACAGAAATTTAAAAACTTTTTATGAGACAATTCTAGTATTTTACTGCATTTCTGAATGCTCATTGTTTTTATGTTAATTTGAACTATATATATATATATATATATATATATATATATATATATATATATATATATATATATATATATATATATATATATATATATATATATATATATATATATATATATGTGAGTGGTCGGTCATATATACAATGGTGAACGGATATGCAATGCATAGTGTTATTCATCCTTTTTTTTTTCTTTTTTTTTTTATGTTCAGTTTATGATTAATGTTCATACTGCAATGAGAAGTTTTTTTTCCAAATAAAACAACACGTTTTCACGGTAACGATTGAAATTAGATACATTCATTACAACAAAAGGTGTCAACTTACTATGATAGAAAGATTCAATTTTCAATGAGAAAATGTTTTCCTGATTGAAAGTGATGTTACCGTCACTATAATGATTAAAATATATTATGGAAGGCATGTGTCAAGTTGTTTTGTTGGATTAACTACATTCAACCGGTAAAAAAAATAAATGATGATTAAACCAATTTGGAAGTCCAGAAGGTTACCTCCTCGATCGACCGTCGTTCTTCTAATCTTAGAGCCTAGTAGCGCTTGGAGGCGTGGAATACTGGATATCTATGATGGCTACAACCATTAATTTATGTTGGTTGTTTTTGTTGCTGCAGACTACAGTATGAAGAAAAAATGGAAACCGAAAAGAATGAACTCTTTGAAGGTTTTAACAAAAAAAAAAAAAAAAAAAGCTTTGAAAGTCGGTGTTGGCTTTTGGCACCTTATTGAAATTTGAAATATTGTTTCATTTTCTTTTCTTTAGTATTAATGCTCGGCTTCAGAACCCAACCCACATATTTTTTCTTGTGGGACTCGTTTGTTCTTGTTGCTGCATGTCATTGCTTCTCTGACTTTAATAGAAGGAAAACTCCAACCATATGGTAAAGTGTATAAGATGACCCTGTTTCCATAAGCATAAACGATAACTTTAGAAGGATGAAGTCCTCAACCTGATCACAAGGCATAACATTGACTGTAATATTTGATATATCTTGTACTAAGGACCTTCTTTACAGGCCATTGTCTTATGAGATCCCTGAACCGAGGTGGAGCGGTTTTATCATCCCTAATGTTGACTGCAAGTGGTACAGTTTCAGGGTTGAGGAAGTCGAAGAAAAGGGTAAGCCTCATCACCATTTCTGGTTTGGTGATAAAAGAACAAAAGTTGCAGCGATGCAGTCAGTCAGTCTCGTATCTTGGGAAATATATAAGGTTTTATCTTCTTTTTGTCCATGCTTCTATGTGTTTTCTTCATATCAAATCACAAAAAAAAAAAAAAAAAAAAAAAAAAAAGGAATGAAGTAGGATAGTATCCGTTCTCTCCTCTTGAAAGGTGGTAATGAGGATCTATTCATTTAATATATTAATATAAGGTGTGAGTATCAATTGGTTTTGAAATAAAATAAAAGGAGGTGAGCACTATCGTTTCACTTTGTAAGTGCCTTTTGCCTTCAAATAATATTTTTTTTAAGAGGTGTTTCTTGAACGACACCTTTTCCAATTGAACAGTTACCCATTTTTTCCCCCCTAATATATATATATATATATATATATATATATATATATATATATATATATATATATATATATATTTCCATCTTTAAAGGCATCATCAGGTGATGCATGGTTTTGTGAGTAAATTTGACTCATCATGACACATCAATATTGGAATGTGTTTGACTGACTGATTTTGAGGGATTATTGTATCTTTTTCTTGATTTCGTGCTTTATATATGACTGAATTAAATATATGCTGCATAATTTTAGTAATTTTATGTGATTGTGAATCAAAGCTATTTGAATTTACACTACTTGATTCATTGACATTCAAATTTTTGTAAGTGGTTACTTAGGCCATGGTGTAAAAAAAAATTTCAGGAGTAAGTAATACATGTTAGTCAGATGGACTTTGTTCATAAACGCATGCAAGATTTTGCATCTGAACTTAACAATATTATTAATTAGTTTTGATTATTATGATCATAAATAATGGTTTGCTATATCTAAACATGCAAGTGGAAGTGCATGATTAGAATTGAAAGAAAGCATGAGACTGTAAAATTCCCACTATTAGTATACTCTTGTGATTGTGTGATATTGACTTTGAGTATGGTATAATCTAAAATTTGTGGGGTATTTTTGTGAAAATGCATATTGTCCATGGAAAATATATTTTAAAGAGATAAACTATTCAGGCAAGTGATTTACGAGAAGCTTTGATATACAAATGTTTGTATTTTATTTTGTAAATCATTTACCTATGGATTAAAAAAAATGCTTGAATTATGCATTGACCGTATATGAGAAGTTGGAGCATAAAACCAAATAATGGCATTAATGCCTGATTGGTTGGCATGTTTGATTGTCTATCTAAGACATGTATTGTATAATGTATTTTTTGTCAGATAAATTTTATGCAAGTAATTATATGTATATAAAGTTGCATGGTCATATGCATGATAATTTTCTTATATTGGCCAAAGTAGTTTAACTGGTTTGTTATATTTGATATGCTTGTAGCTGTGCATAAGTAATTAGAATGAAAATGTGGGGGTGTTGCAAGGTCTCCCACTAAAGGTATTTTCATTTATATAGGTAAAATATTTTAAGGTAGACATGCCTTATTGCGGTTTTCTTAGGTAATTTATTTGGTGAATCCCTTTATAAAAATTTGAATGGGCATTATGGAAGAACTAATGCTGGAGAAATTTATTTAATGGCTACATTTTATTTGTTTGTGCATTAAAATCTAGTTAGACTTTAAAATTAGTCTAAGTTATTGTCATTTCAAACCAAGTGATCTATTTTAATGTCAAAAGGTACTTGTATTGTTTAAATGTCTGCTTTAATACATTTGACCATTCTTTGTCTATGGTTGAGTGTATTTTTGGACTGTGATAAGTTCAAGTGTTGATGGAATATAAACATGAGACAAATTTAAATTGGTTGACCTCTCCAAGATGCCTAATTGAAATATATGACTCATTGATATGAACTTCTATATATGCATGGATATAGTTCTGTTGAAAATATTACAGATGATACTGATAGCCATGTTTATGTTAAATACATGCTATCTTTGAAATAAATTGCATAGATACCGAAATATGGTAGACTTTTATATGCATACTCAGGGAGAGTATAGTCAAACCAAAAATATGGGAGAGTTTATAAGTATGCAAGTTTTACATGGTGAATTTATTTGAAAAATAATAAATAAATTCAAGTTGAATGGTTCATCTTTACTTAAAACTTCTATGGTTATGGAATCTAGAGGATAAGCTTAGATTTGGGAACACTAATATATGTAATAAAAGACATGCATAAGCATGTGTTGGTGGGGGAGTAACTGAAACCTACGATATTGGTTCCATCATGTAAAATCTCATGAGACATTGTGAGATTTAAAGGTTTAGATAGGGGTCAAGTGGCCAAATATCTCAATGACAGATATATGATGAAAATTGAAACCGATTATGCTAGTTTAAGTAGCAAGTATACAAGCAAGAAGCATAAGTGTCAAGTAAGACAAATATTATTTGACTGGTTGCTTAAATATCTAAGGGCATCTAAAATGTGTATGCCTTAGGCAGTTGTATAATATATCTAGAGAAGCTAAGGAGGTAGCGTGCTTTTATTCAGTTGGGGCATTTGTAACTGGAAAATTGTTTAGCTTCTAACCACTTTTATGGTATTAATCTAAAGGAATAAGCTTAAGGTCCTTGATTCATGAGTCAAGGTGATGGACACCCAACCTATGTGAGAGGAGATCCCTGGAATTAGGTTCAAAGGGTAAAAACGAAGTCACTGGATGACTTGACTAGTACTATAATTTATTACTTGTCCTAATTAGATGGGAAGATAGTACTCACCGCGATGATCCAAGGATGAGTTTTAAAACTCTTAATTGGCCAAAGACTCACAGATTTGTAGGGGTATGTTAACCGTGGTGCATTCTATGGGCTGACCTAAGTGAATGTAGGAAGTGTGGCCGCTTTCAATGAGAATTTCTATGGACGAATTCTCTAAACATTCATGACCCAAGATAGGGACAGGGCCAAAATGTCCAAGTATAGAAAGGGAAAACTGAGGGGTCGGACAGTAGGACATGGTTGGTAGGACAGTCGGCTACACCAATGAGAAAAGGTTCAATGAGTCTGATTCAACCCGTACTCTGTAGCGTGGCTTGCCAGACCTAGTACAGATTCAAGTCCAAAAGACATCTGTGACGACGTATCCTATTGTCCTAATGTGCTTAGGTTCTCATTTGTTTTATTTGTATTTTAAAACTTGTGGGGGAATTGTTATATTGTATTGATTTTTATTAAATAAAGTTTCAAAATAAAAAATATGTTTGACATGAGCCCGAGTCGGACATCCAATTGCTTCAATTTGAATTATCCGGAGGATACCTTATATATATCAAAAAGATATACAATCAAACCTATTTCTCGATTCAATAGAAGCCCAATGGTACCCAAATAACGAGAGATATGTAAAAAGCGGGTCCGATTACGCCTATTCCTAATCCTAAATGGAATGTAACGACGTAGGGATCCATATGTAAACATAGTCTCTATTTACATACGCTCGAATGACCCCTTCTCATAATGAGAATGTACATAACCCTATTCCGGTCCGGTCCGACCCGGATACTACCGGGAGATAGGGTCAAAATCGAAGTAAGTCGGTATGATTCAACCAGAGGACGTATAATTTATAGACTCCGTAACAAAGATTCCAACGATTAGGTGCTTTTTCAACATGCCTTTATTTTCATAGGGATACAATTCGAAGACAAAATTGTTTGAAGCACCGACAGAACCGGAAGCGCCCCTTGTTTCAAAGAGAGGAGGACGGGTTATTCATTTGATTTTCTCGGTATGAAGCTAGTGAAGTGAGGTTAATGAGATTGGAACCCAAGACCCCTTGGATGAGTTGAGTTTTAATTTGGCTTCTATTGGGTCAATAACGGTTCAACCCGTTTGACATGAAATTGTTAAGTTGGTAACGGTTCAACCCTTTTGATCCGGTTCATTAAAGTGTCTTTATAAGAGGCACATCCTTTGTTTGTAAAAACATATGTTGGTTCAAAGGGACACACCCTTCCTTACAGTACTAGCACCTCATTCTCCGATTTGCTTTCTGCAGCAAGCAATGGAGAAAACTAGAGTAATCTTGAGTCAATCCAGGTGAGGGCTTCTCCGGTGAAGGATAGTAACTGCTAAAGAGCAATTCAATGAGCTAAAACTTCTTGGGCTCACCTTGAATATGATGGTGATTCTCTCAAAATGTCATGGCTCCATTGCAGACACAGACACAGACAAGACGAGAAAGGAGAGCAAACTGGATTTCTCCCAGGCCAATTCTAGAAAAGAAAATATTAATTTCAAGGCTCAATACCACACAAGTTCTTAGAATAAATATATAAATCAAAGACACAGACATGTATTCTGGAGTCTCGACTTCCCTGCAAATGGAAGAAATAAAAATTTTCACTCTTTTGCTCTCACTTGGAGACTGGAGCTTCGCAAGTAAATGGACTACAGGATAAGGAAGTGGTAAGCTCTTCCCCCTTTCCTCTTGTACAGCAGCAGATAATGGGAATTTTGAGGACTGATGAACAAACTTAAGGAATCCCAAAATTCGAAGATAAAAAATTGTCTCCTGTTGTTCAGTTGCATCATTACGATTAGAATTCATCGGTCTCGTATACCGATGTATTGATATATGCACCGAATGAAGTTCAACGGTACGATCATGTTGGACGCCTCTCCAAGGACACACAGGATTTCTGTCCAACACTCATATTGGGAAATGCTAGCATTTCTTTTCATGCAGTATCATGAATATATTCAAGGAAAGGATAATGTAACTATGGTCATGGGATCAGTCAGCAATACCAGTCTGATTCCGATCCAGATTCTACCAACGGATCGGTTGGTATAGGCTTGATAGGACCGATCCTTATGTGTGACTTCTTTGGCTATGCCAGCTCATCTTTACCAACAAGAACATAAAAATGATTAGACGATATAGAGCTTAGAAGTTGAAGGCACTGAAACCCAAGGAAAACCAGAATGATGTTACCCCAAGGGCATAGTTCAGTTGGAAAGGACCTACACCTCATAATGGAAATTTTTTTCCTGCATACCGGGTAGCAACAGGAATTTTCTGCCGGGTTTCATATGCGCTCATATCGAATCTGTCTCTTCCCCAACAGTTTCACAAATCCCCTCTTAATTATATAGTGTTTTCTAAAATATCTTTTTCATTGAAGCTTGATTCCATATGGGCATACGAAAAACCAGGCAGCAGGAAAATTCCTGCTACGTGGCTTGAAGGAAAATTTTGTCCACTCTCCTTAGGTCTACCTACACACACCCCGCACCCCGCACCCCCTCCAAAAAAAAAAGAGTGAATGATATCCCAACCAAAGAACATGCATATTAGGGTTTTTCCCCTTGATGAAATTTCATTGATGCTAATTAATAGGCATCCATAGAGTTCTACACAAGCAGGACTATTGACTAGAATGTAATGTATCACTGAAAGAAAATACAGCAAATAGACCACAAAACTCTTTTTAAGCTCACAAAAACAGTGGGTAAGGGGAAGAAAATAAATATTCTCACCAAATTATTCAGTTACTTTTAATGCAAAATTGATGAGGCAAATATAAAAAAGAAAAAGGAAAATAAAAGAACTACAACAGCTTGCTTTTAGCAAAAGATCAAAAGAATGTAATTTAATCATATTCTGAAACTAAGCACAAATTTTATACATCTTCTGGCGATAGCTTCTATCTCTCTTCTTCCATCAGAAACTCCAATCATGAAAGAGTATTCTATGCTTCAGTAAAGCATGGCAGAGCCTTGTAGCATCAAAGTTGTCTCTAACATTATGCACTCTAATGATGTTGGCACCACCCAAAATCCCAGCAGTGATAGCAGCAATTGTTGCAGGGTCTCTCTCAGTGGCATCTGGCCTATTGCAAACATCACCTAGAAACCTCTTTCTAGGGGGTCCAGTCATGATGGAAGCATGAGAAACAGCCAAGCTCTTCTTTGCAATCTCTTGTCGAATGGTTGGCAAATCTATGAGGATGTCCAAATTGTGTTCAGTATTCTTAGAGAATCCAAGTCCAGGGTCAATAATAATTCTCCATGCTGGGACCCCTGATGATTCAGCATATCTTACTGGCAAATATAACTCGGAAGCAACCTGGACACAGACATCTTCATATTGTATATTTTCATTACTTTGCATGGTACAGGGGTCCCCCCTCATGTGCATTGCCACATAAGGAACCCCAAGATCTGCAGCAACCTTAAGCATTTTAGAATCTAACTGCCCACCAGATACATTATTGATAAGATGAACCCCTCTTTTCACTGCTTCCTGTGCAACTTCTGAGTGAAAAGTATACACAGACAATAGCTTCCCCTCTATTTCGGGTATTTCTAGAACAGCTTCTAGGACAGGTATTAGTCTGCCTAGCTCTTCTTCTGAAGAAATCCAAGATGCATTTGGACGCGTGGATTGTGCACCGATATCAATAATATCAGCCCCTTCTGAAACCATCAAGCGAACCTGAGAAACTGCAGATTCTACTGATTGAAACTTCCCACCATCACTGAAGCTATCTAGGGTCAGATTGAGAACACCCATGACATGGGTTCTTTTTTATCAGTCCCATAGGTGATTTCCAACAGGAAAAACCCATCTAAGCCCGTCCTTTCCAATGAGGGAGTCACCACCAAGTTTCTCCCACAATTCAAAAAGTCCTCCTGTTTGCTTGGAAAAAGAATGCCAGCTTGCTACTGCATCACTTTCTATGTCCAATCCTAGTAAATCTAGTAGTGGGGCCATTACGAATGGTCTTTCCCAAATCCTCTCATGTGGAACAGTAAGAGTGTCAAAATTGATCTTCAACTTCCCATAGAACAATATGTCAAGGTCAATTGGTCTTGGGCCATACCTTATTCACCAGTTCAGCCCATGTCTTTCTCAATTTTTCTTAAGTACCACCAATAATTCTTTCGGCCCAAGGTTTGTAACTCCTCTAACTGCAGAGTTGAGGAAATGGCTGATCAGTAATAAAGGCAGGCTCTGTCTCATATAAACATCGGTGTCTTGTACCTCTTCATTAAACGCAAAGCATCATTGAAATTATGAAGTCTAACACCTACGTTGCTCCCCAAAGCAATTACTACTTCCTGTTCTGGAGAATGAACTTCAACGGAAGTAGTTGCTGATGAATGGAGGAAAAAAGGAGATTTCACTGCAAGATGAAAGATCAACACAGGTCAGTAATATCTTTTGTTTTCTATTAATACCCTAAGCTATTCTATTGTCTACCCAAGGTGTTCATAATATTTCTAAAATTTAATAGCATATTTCTGTATCTTATATTTTTTATTTAAGTGGTAAATCTTTGCATTCCCTTCTGTCAAGTACTAAATGGAAAAAGTATGGATTTTTTCCAAGATTAAACTTTACACGTCCTACCATTAGATGATTCAAACAGTTGACAAAATTTCTAATTGAGACCATAAAAGTGGGTTACAAGCAAGCTTGCACATGCATGTGTATCATGTATGTAATGGTTCTAAGCATAAAACAAGGAACTTGAACAAGTATCCTTACAGTTTCTCAACATGCAGAATTAGAATGTGCGAAAATCACAATTGTATGCATGTACTAGGTAATGAATGCCTAAAACTAATTTGAAGTACACTAGGGCAGGTCAAAACAATAAGGGAGATTACCTCTATACAACTTACTGACCCCTTTAAAATGACGTCTAGTGGGAAGAAGTATTTGATTGAATATGTTCATGCCACAAGTGGTTCTCTAAAACCTGAAAGTGTCAAATGCAAAAAAAAGAAAGTTGATAATGAAGTTTGTCAGCTTCGCAGTCTAGAAGGAATGCACTAATAACTCAAAGTAAAAAGACATTCCATTTCTTTAAAATCTCCGGCTTGATGGTATTCTTTCCTTGCTTTCAGAAATAAATCATTTAATCCTCCCTTCAAGCAATTATATAAAAATATAAATGCATACACAAATTTCATGTATATTAGAAACATCAACAAAGAATAAATGCATGAAAACTTGCCAGAATCTTTTTAAACATTCAATAACCAAGTAACTTATTGTCAAGAGAGTACAAGTTCAAGGAAATTGTTTAACGAATCCCAATTAACTACATTAATTAAATTTCATAGCCATCCCTGTTGTCAAGGCAGCACCTAGGCATGGCAGTTCTTCAACCCCTAGGTAGTTGGCCGCCTTATTATATCATGCCTTGTTACATTTAATTTTTTTTTGATTGATGTCATTCGTAGCATTTTTATAGGATGTATAAAGCATATGTAACAATCTCACAAAAAGTAACCAAGAACACAAAACAGAAAAGTCGAGAGAGAGAGAGAGAGAGAGAGAGAGAGAGACGAGAGACGAAAGAAGAAGAAGGCGAGAAGAGAAGGAGTGAATGTAACCCTTCTCCTCTCCACAAGTCTTTATTTATAGAGAACTAACGACCTATTACAAGGAAACAAGGAAACAAAGAAACAAAGAAATAAATAAACAAAGAAAGAAATAAAAGAAGAAATAAAAAAAGGCAATAATAGATATCGTCAATAGTGGCAGCAATATCGTAACATCCTCCCTCAAGCTGGAGTGTATAGATCACCCAATCCAAGCTTGTAACAGTTCAAACAATATGCTGGTCCAAACAAAGGCTTAGTGAGTATATCATTTAAAAATGAAACAAATGGAGTGACAATGAGCTTCTTCATAACAGCATCACGAATAAAATGACAATCCACTTCTATGTGCTTGGTACGTTCATATAAAACATGAGAGACCTAACAATATCGAGGAGATGTCTATTTTTACGTTCATCAACCCTATTTTGTTGGGGAGTATAAGCACAACTAGTATGATGGAGCATCCCATGGGTAAAACAAAAATAAAAAATAGCAGAATGAATATATTTAAGAGCATTTTCAGTACGTAGAACTTTCATAAAAACATCAAATTGATTTCCTTATAAAAACCCTTAAAAATATTAAGAAATTCAGAATGATCCTTAATTAAATAAAGCCAAGTCATCCTGGAATAATCATCCACAAATGTTACAAAATAAGAAAAACCAAGTCTACTGGGAATTCGACAAGGACCTCAAATATCAGAATGTATTAAGGAAAATGGAGAAGTACGTCGAAGCGTAGAACTACTAGGAAAAAAAGAATGGTGATGTTTCCCTAATTCACAAGTCTCACACTATAAAGTAGAGAGAGACTCACAACTAGGGATTAGAGCCTTCATTTTGGAGAGAGATATGTGACCAAGCCGGTGGTGCCATTGAAGCAAAGTAGTGGTGGATGTAGTAGCAGCGGTAGTGAAGGGTTCAGTCTGCTCCAAGTAGTACAGGCCAGCATGTTCACGTCCGCCATCAATCGTCGCCCTGGTCCTGAGATTCTAAAAGACACAATAAGAAGGAAAGAAGGTAGCAACACAATTAAGAGATTTAGTAAGTTGGCTAATAGACATAAGATTAAGAGGTAAAATAGGAACATGTAGTACGGAAGGCAAAGACAAGGATGGGGTAAGAAACACTTGCCCATGTTGGGAGGCAGTGGTAGAGAAGCCATCAGCAAAATAAATAGTTATAGGCTTGGGGGTATCAGAAATAGAGGAAAAGGCAGAAGACTTACCAATCATGTGACAGGTAGCTCTAGAATCAAGAATCCAATGTGTAAGAGAGGCTGTAGACAATAAGGTAGATGTACCTATATGACCTAGGGTGGCAGTGGAAGATGGGTGTGACGACAATGGATTTTCAATATCCTTCACGAAATCAAAATAGGCTCTCACCTTGGTTACTTTGTCCATCCACGCCAATTGATGGAGTAAAATGTGGAGTCGCCACCTAGATAAGGTCTAGGACCTATAAATGGTCTCTCACTTGGAGAGACACTATGACTCATGCTCAATGGATTGGCTTCTAGTCTTACCAGAGAAGGGTAAGTGTCAAGTTACGAGTTGGGAAGGTGTTAGGCACCCAACTCGCCCGGTCAATGGACCGGTCTCCTTCTGTCCTATCCTTTCCTACATTCTTGAAACTTATGTATGTTCAGGTCGTTCAATTTAGCCTAACTAGGCAAATGGGGAACCCTAGACCAAGTTTCTAAGTTGTTCTAACTTAGGGTGCCGCCACATAGACTTGAAAAAATAAAATACAAGTCAACAGACAATAAATGGATCAATGAACAAATGAATGGATTAAAAAAATAAAATAATTATGAATAAATAAATAATGAATTAAAAAAATGCATAACACAGAAAATACAACAAATAATGGATGACCGAGCTCGAGAGCAAGCCGCCTACGTATCCCTGTGCGGCGAAAATCAGGCCAAACGTAGTTCGTGCTGGGGGTTGTGGTTGTGTGTGAGGTGCTCCCTTGACAAAGAAAGCACGTGTGACCGTGCGCGAAGGGTGAACTACTCAGAGTTCTCTCCACTTCCCGCTGCCTACGTATCTTTTTAGAGAATCAGGTCAAACGTAGTTCCCAACAGTTAACGGGCTGTTGGATCCCACATGGTATTACTGAAGAGGTGCTTGGACCTCAGCTCCCCGCACTCGGCAAGGCATCATGCAAGAGGTACTCAGACCTCGACTCCTCGCACTCGGCAAGGCATCACTCAAGAGGTACTCGGACCTCGACTTCTTGCACTCAGCAAGGCAAACTAACATTCTGAAAGTGATTGGTCCACGGACCAACTCCCAAACATGGGAGACAAAATGCCCTCAGGCCACAAATGAATCTGGATAATGGCTAGGTTGGAGATCAGACATGATCCCAACCGTTGCCTGACACGTGAAGACACAACTCAATTTTTGTATTTCTTTTTCTTTCTTTTCTTGTATTTTTCTTTTGTAAAACAAAAACAATTTTTGAGGACCAACCTTTAATGAATGAACTAAACAACAAAGCATGGGTTAATGCCAGTATTGCCTTTGAGAGTAACGGGCTACACCAAGCCATAACATCACTTCATGATAAAAACAAAAGGGCAAATGTTAGGAAGAACTCAAGTATTATACTAAGATGCTGAGAATAGGAGACGATTCTGAAATAGAGAGACATGACAAAACACTAGAATGGAATTAACACTCACCCAAAACTGACCCTAGACAAATGCAAACAAAATACAGCCTAAAGCACTACATGAAACATGTTGAACCTCCTAGCCAGCTGCCTTAAGGAGAGGAAAAAGACAGCAGCCCAAAAGAAAAAGAACAAGAGAACAATAATAAAATATGTTCACAAAAAAAAAATAAAGGGGGACTGGACAGCATTTATTCTTTTGGAAAATGGGGCAACACCAACCATATCCAGGTGCTTCACAAGAACCAATACCTTTTTTTTTATTGCTCAACACATCCATGGTAGGACCACATGTCAATAGGTCCAAGCATAATCAGCGTAGGAACTGAAGCCCAAATTCATACAGCAATGCATTAACGTCTGGTTTTTGAAAGCTTTTCCACATGTCAAGAATAAAATTTAAGCAAATTTTAATCAAATTTTGGCTGCAGTACTACATGCTCCACAGATGAATCTATGCCAAACTTGAGTGGTAAGTGAGTGATGTTTTGAATTGGGACTCACACACCAACTGTCACAATCATGAAGTATTGAGCATGTGATTGAACTGATTAGGCATATCATAAGAGAAGGATTAGCTTACTTAAACCATAAGCATGAATGAGATTTATCAAACAGATAATCAAAACATCATGTAGGTATGTAAGTGTGTAAACAGGTAAGCCTATAATCAGCCATCTAGCAAATTCGAAATATGACTAAAACTCAGCTTGGGAGGATCAAAATCAACGTTGGCCCAACTAGAGAGTTTTAAATGAAGCACCAGTAAACCCAACATGCAACATCAGACTTATGAAAAGCCTGTCAACAGATGCAAAGCACCGGATTCCAACGCTTGGACCACATAAACAATGATGAGCCTAACACATGATATCTGATTCATGATAACATAACTATACAAGATACATGGCTCTAGATTCCAACATTTAACCACCTAAACAGCAAGCATTGGAAATTGGCAAGGGCAAGTTATGCCATTCTTAATAAACCGACAAAGCCAAATTCAATTCAAATCAGCAAGCCGACATCAAGAAATTTCTGGAATTAGAATTGTTGAACCAATGAAAGCAATCCTGGTGATGGCCAAAGTTAAAGTTGCTTTAACAAAGAGTGAGTGGTCCAGCAAGCAAAAATAAGTTACAGAATACATGAGAAAACCAGATTTGCATTGTCAAAGATGAAATTGGATAAGGCATTGGAACTTGAGCAAAAGGTTGAACCAGATTCAAATACTCAATTGAACCAAACTAGGCAGGGAAATGGACCTCTAACAAAACCAGTTTCATATAATTAGATCAAACCAGTTTATGGCATTAAACCGACTCAGGTTATATTAGTGTCAAATACAAAGTATGGACCCAAGGCAAGGAAACAAACCAAGTAATGAAAATTAGAACTAATGAAATTAAGATGATGAGAATACCTGAACAACAACTTCAGAAATTACATGTCATAGTGTCGGACTTGACTGGTAGGAGGAATACTTCTGTGAATGATGAAGCAATACTCGATTGCGAATAGGAAAGACACGGGAGCCCTTTATTTGCACAAACTGAAACATACCGACGCCTTTGATTGGAGACAAAATGAATTGAATCCCTTGACCGGCAGAACTTGATCGGAGAAGTAAGGAACCATTGCCTCAACTGAAAATCTTCTCTCCTTGGTCTCACTCCCACTGATTTCCTCTCGTCTCTCTCACTCTCAATTTTTCCTCCTTGCGGTAGCAGCCAACCCCACTGTCGAAATCAGCCTCTCCCCCTTCTACTATTCTTTTTTTTTCTTTTGATTTCCTGCACAGTAGCTGCCACCTTTCTTTCTTCTTCAATCTCTAGTTTTTTTTCTCTCCGTTCTCACCTCACACCCTTCTCTTCTGGCCGTGGCTTTCTTTCCTCTTCTTCAAATTTTCTGCAATTTCACTTTCTTCTTTTTCTCCCACTGTTCTTCCTCTCATTTTCTTTCTGATTTCTCTCTTTCACTCACCAACGGATTTCCCAATCCTTTCTCCTCTATTCTCTCATCTCCTTAGAGCAGCACCGCCACCTCTGCTTTCTCTAATCTCTCCCTGATGCCGCCTTCTTCTTCCCTTCTTTCTGGCCGTTTCTTCCACTCTTCTTCTCCCTCTATACTCCCTCATGAATCTCCTTTCTCTCCCTGATTTCTCTCTTCTCTATTTCTTTTCCCAGCCTGCGGCTTCTCTCTTCAGCCATAAGCCTACAGTCTTCTTACTCCGTCTTTCCATTCTTCAATCTCTCTTTCTAGCTCTCACTCAAGGCTGAAACCCTTCTATTCCTGCAATCATCGACTCCCCCCTATTTCTTCTCCCTCATTGTCGCAAATCTCTCCCTCTATCTCTTCTCCTGGCCGCAGCAATATCTCTCATAGTCTCTCCCAGCTCTCTCCTCAATCCCCTTCACGAATCCTTGCTGCCGCCCTCTCTTTTCTCCATCAGCTCACGAACCTCCATCTCTCCCTGATTTCTCTCTTCTGAAAAAACCCCCTTTCAGGACTCCTCTCTTTTTCGGCTTATCCCTCTTCTACGGATCCCCTTCCTTTTGTTTCTAGGGTTTTTCTAACCCCTAATCCGAGGGCCAAGATCTTTCCACTTGATCCCCTTTTTAGATCACTGAACCTGACATATATAATAAAAATAAAATAAAACTATTACACACTCAATATCCTAAGCCCAAACCCAAGCCATTAGCCTATATTTATTGACACCTAATCTAAACCCAGCCCAAACCCATTGTTCTATATCCTAAACACAAACAAAATCAACATTTTTTTTCTTTTTTTATATATTTTTTTAGATTTTTTTCTGTTTTTAACGATTTTTCCATTTTTTTTCTTTTCATAATAACCAAAAATGATAGGGAAATTCTAACATGATCAAAAAATGACAAAAATGCCCTTGATGAGAAATAGGCCAAAATGGGGGTCTTACAATGGGTCAGCGGCCTCAAGTTGTTGAACTCGTTGTAGTAGAGCCTCATATTGAGCAGAGGATGGTGCAGATGACTGTAGTAGAGGAGCCTATGCAGGAATCATGGTTCCCTCAATAGTAACAGAATTAATCAATGTATAAATCCATTCAAGACGACCAAACTTCTCCTAACCAGCGTCAACATTATGATTGGTCTTGTGACAATGAGTGCAGTACCTATTAGATTTATCATAGGTTGTCTTACTATAACCTTAACCAGGAGGACCACGTCCATGACCTTGAGTGAAGCCATGGCCTCCAGAGGAGGAGCCTTAACCACAGCCAGCAAATAGGGCAGAACTATCCTTATAATGAGTCTCCCTGAGGTACCAGCCGTTGAAGACGAAAGAAGGTTTCACTCAGGGTAGGGATGGAGGCATCTGCAAGAAGCTGACTCTAGACTGCCTGGTAATCAGGTGAGAGATCAGCCAAAAACTTAGCAACATAGAACTTAGAATGTTGAGCTTTTATTTTGGTTATATTAGACGTAAGAGGCTACATAGCCTGTATTTCCTCAATGATGCCTTTAAACCCTCCATAATATTCAGTCAAGGATTTATCAGCTATGGAGTAGGTGAACATCTTCTCATAGAGATAATAAATATGAAAAACATTTTTATCTTGCCCATATGTCTCTTGCAAGTCAAACCAAATAGCCTTAGCGGTGTGGTGAAACATAATAGTTGGTAAAATAGAGCATCAATACTGTTCCACAACCAAGTTCAGGAGGATCATCATACAATAATGTTCCTTAGCAGCCAGATATTATAAACTTTCACAGCATCAGGTTCCTTAGCATCACAGTCAGGAGGATCATCATACAATAATGTCAATTTATCTTTTGAAAGGACATAGGCTTTAATAGCTTGAGCCCAGAGAAGATAATTTGAAACTCCTTTCAATTTAATAGAGATGATCTAAACTTCTGTAGGTTCAGCCAATCGAGTGGCCAAAGGAAGGAAGGCTCGAAGGTGTAAAGGTGGTGATGGTGGTGGTAGTAGTAGGACAGCAAAAACATTTTTTTTTCTTTCTTAATTCTCGGTTCAGCCAACCAAGTGGCCAAAGGAAGGAAGGCTCGAGGGGGGTGATGGTGGCGGTAGTAGTAGGGCAGCAACAACAAGGTGATAGAGAAAATATTAGTCTCAAAATAAAGGAATCATAGCAGCATAAAAAAAAAACTCGATCACCTAGAAGTAGTAGTAGTAAAAAAAAATTCACTTACATATAAAGAGCAGAAAAATCAAGGGTCTATCAAACCAATGTGTTGATGGATGAAGACCAAAGATCTAATGCTCTAATACCATGTAACAATCTCACAAAGAAGTAACCAAGAACACAAAACAGAAAAGTCGAGAGAGAGAGAAGAAGGAGTGAATGTAACCCTTCTCCTCTCCACAAGCCTTTATTTATAGAGAACTAATCACTTATTACAACGAAACAAGGAAACAAGGAAACAAAGAAACAAATAAACAAAGAAAGAAATAAAAGAAGAAAAAAAAAAGCAACAATAGATATTGTCACACACACACACACACACACACACTATAATGCATATATATTAAAAACAATAAAAATTGATACTCTAACCTCCTCCCTTTGGAAGATGTCCCTTACAACACCTTGGTGCCCAGGCGTCTTGCCAACTATGATCCCTTCTATAGATGGCTATGTTATTAAACTTCCTTAGTGTTTGTCCTATATTATGATACTTTCCCATTTTCATTACTTTTTTTTTTTTTTTTTTTTTTTTTGGAGGGAGGGGGGCAAGCGGGGGCAGAACCGGGGAACTAGTGATTTGGTACCAGAGTCAATCCTCAATCTCAAATTACATTATTCAGAAACAAATTATAAACTTCATATTTCATAGAGACGCACCAGCATATTAGATGGATTGAATTTTTTGTCTTAGACCCAGTGCTTGTATCTATCATTCAGTAATAGCATAAAGGTCTGAGCCCTATGCATAAAGGAAGTGGCTTGGGTCTTGTCTTAAATGGCTATGTGCCATATGTCTAGAGGATCAGATCCACCATAGGGCCTGACCCAAAAATTAGCAGAATGATCTTTAACCATCTGCTCAATATCTTTTCTGTTGCAGGTGAGGTGTTGCAAGTTGCAACTTCTAATATCTGATCAGATAGCTAATTATATAAGATTTTTATCAACTGCTTTCAACTGTCCAGTAAATATGGAAAATGTAATTGCTCTGATTCAATATTTTTGAGTTTTAACCTAGAGAATCTCTAAATAGGGCCTATTTGATGGTGGATATTGATCCTCTGAACATGGGACACATGGTCATTTTATGGCCACCCCAAACCCATCCTAATCCTGTGGTCTACAAACACAAGACTCAAAGATTTGCCTTTTGGAAAAACTTTAAATTGGTCATTCAGCTGCAAAAACAATTTCAAGGAAACCAATAAAGAAACTTCTCATCAGAACAGTTATGGTAACCCCAAGGGGATAGCTCAGTTGGTAAAGACCAACACCTCAGTATTTAGCGGTCATGAGTTCAAATCTCCTTGGGGCCTACCTATCAAAAAAAAAAAAAAAAAAAAAAACAGTTATGGTAAAGGTCTCAATATATGCAATAAATAAGCAATGAGGTTCAAAAGGAAAGTTTAGTCTCATCCTGAGTTGAAACAGCTCCACCTGAAGCATGAATAGGCATTATTGACCCCCCACCACCAAGCTACCAGTCATGCTATGAAAAATGAAAGGCATGAGAATGACTAAACAAGAAAAAAATATGATTACACATTAAGCCATGTTTCGAGGAAGCCTTGGCTCAAAACCTCCGTTTTCCCCAAAAGATTAATGTCAAAATATGAAAGCCCCAAAGACTAGATCACCAAAATCTCTTTCACAATGTTATACTTCTAATTAATATAAGCACTACAGATCCCACACTCCAGTGAATATTGGAATCCCTGTTAGTTAAAATAAAAGAAAGGAGACAATGACAACAAAATCGATAAACCCCAACCAGGTTCGAAATGCCCAGAAACTGAAAAAGAAAAATCCCAGCTCAAAATGCCACACATCCAAATAACAGAAACACAATCCAAAGAACCAACCGAGCACATTTTGAAATTTTCAGAAAGAGATCACAATAGCAAAACAAGGTGGAAAGATAAATCGATACAAACATGTAGTTGATATTTGAATTCAAAGACAAAATTTCATTTTCCTATTCACTAAGGAAAAATCCTGTCACTCTGTGAAAAAAGAAGAAGAGGATAAGCAAGGTGATTTGGGCACCCCCTGTTTTTGATAGATGGGGCCCCCACCACCTTTTATGTTAGATGGCACAATCTGTCAGCGTCCCTAATGGATGGCAACCAGCTGATTGTATGAGTGGAACTCCCAATTGCTGGGGAGTTAGAGGTTGAAAGGATGCCTAGGGTGTGTGGGATTAAGACCTGGATCCAATGTACCAACAATGGTTTTGTGGAGGCTTGAGCAACACCTTGATTAGACTTGCAATGAACAGTTTGTTTGTTTCAGAAAGGACTCATTGCAAACCAGATGTGGATAGGATATCCACACGCACACCATATTCCTCCATAAACATCCATTGCACACAAATGAAACACCAAAATAACACACTGATATCCTCTTTGTAAACAAAGTTACCTCTTTACGCAATCCATGTTGGGCATAAGCCAATATGCAAAAAAATCCTCTCCCGCCCACCTGCCGCCGGCCAAGGGCGAGATTTCAGCCGGCCCACCTCCCCATGTATTGGTAGGCGGGCCGACTGATCCCCAGCCCTTGGATCAGCGGCAGGAACCTCCTGCCGTGGGAGAGGATTTCAGTCCGAGACAATATTGCATAACAATAAGCACCCTCGTCGAATTGGATTTCTTCAAAGAGCTCCCAAGGAAAGAATTGGCAATTCCAACATAACCAGGACGGGCAAACCCAAAGAAGCAACAAAAATCATTGCCCAAAATAGAAACTTTTGTTTGTTCATTTCATCGATTACCATCGAAGCTACCGACAACTTCTGATGTGCTTCTGCATCACATCAGAGGCTTATTCCAAATATATTCCGTGCTGGAATTTTATGGGCTTTATTAATTATCTAAACTAGTTGTTCAATGGGAGTTTAATTAGCACGGTAGAGCCGGTTTTGTTTGGTTCGTCACACAATATGAGATAAGTTTCATAACCCTAATTCTATTATGGGAAGGATATTAGGGTTATGACAGTATTCTATAAATACTAGATCAGAGTCCTTACAGCCACAGTTAGTAAAATAGTCTCTATGCACCAAAAGATTGGGGATATCCTCTAGAGGCTATGGAAGACTGTGATCGAGGGGTTACGATCAAAGCTTGGGGCGTAAAGAGGAAATCAAACTTCATAACAGGTATGTGGTTATATTCATGTTTGTTACAATACCATTGTGTTCTAAGGGATCTGTAGGCCAATATGTCTTACAGTTGGTAACATAGCCCACCATACAGATCTAGAATCGATGGTAAAACATTGCGAATACCTACCATAAGATTTGATTGAATTTAAAAAGAAAAATTTTGGTTTTTGGATCGAATCTGTCGGAGTTTCCCACCGACGAAAATTTTTCGACCAGCAAAATAAGTCAAACCATATACCGTTGGATATAAGACAACGAGAAGGTGACGGGGATATAAAAATTGCCGTTGCCGGCCGCCGAAAGCTCCTCAACTCGCCAACCATAGCCTCAAGTGAATCACTTGCGGGGAAGAAATTTATAAAAAAAAAAAAAACTGGCGGCATTGACCTAGTCATCACCGGGTCAACTCGGAAACCCTAACGGATTGCCTGGTCTTGGTCTGACTCTGTCTGAGCTGACCCAAGAGTAGACCCACCCCACGCACGTGTGACTTGACCGACCCATTAAATGACCCAATTACCCGGTTATCATGCCAATTGACCAACCCGTAGACCCGATCAACGCAACCCGATGACCCGAACCACTAACTTGGAAATTTGACCTGTTTTCTGACCCGGTAACCATGAATCTTGACTCGAAAACCCACCTATATGAACCGGAAGGTTGAACCTGTGAACCAACTCGATGGTTCATCCTAGCCAACCCCTAAGTGGTTCGGTCTGAAGACAGTTAAAAAAATGTTTATATATTCGGTTCGGTTCAAACTTTGGTTCAAACTGAACCAAGCCGATCCTGGGCAAACTAACCCAGACCGAACTGACCTAGTCCGAACCAAATCGACCAGGACTTTGAGGGCCTATTTGGCTACTGTTTTTAATAAAGAAGCATTAATTTGAGCGTATAGGTGCATGGAAGGTCCGTTTGGACTGTAGTTTTTTGCAACATACTCTATTTTTTATGCTCTTTAATCTGGTATATAGTTTGGTACATTTTGATACTTTGGAAAGCATGTTATTAAAAGGTCCTATGGGGATCTAATTTGCAGCGTTTTGCTGATTTTCTTTAAAGTTATTGTACCAAATTAATTGTTAAGCTATTGTACATGCTTATTTGAATGTTTAGACTTATAAAGTTGTATTTTAAAACATTTATGGTTAAATAAATATCCCATATCAGCTGCAGATTGAGATTTGTTTATATCATGGTGAAACTTGGAGTGACCACCAAAGTGATAACCTTGTTTCATTATGATGTGTTCAAATTCAAGGGTCTATGCTTTGTAAATGTTTTAGAAGGACAATGTTCACCCAAAGGTGACATTGTCGAAGTCTATTCAAATTAGGATTTGTAGCTGTTATGTAAGGATTTTGTAGGACCACTAAAGTGGCACACTTGGTTCTATCATAATATGTTCAAATCTAACATTTGTGCATTTACAAGCTATAGTAAGGAAGTACAATGCTCACCCAAAAGTGACATAAACTTCCACTTTTATGGATGCAATAAAAAGCGACACTGTCCACTCAAAGGTAGCATTGTCAAAGATTATATGAAACTCATGCACATGGTTGAAGGATTTTGGCTTTAGGGGTTTTATCCACCCAAAGATAGTGGGATTTTCAAAAGTCATTATCCCTTTGTAGCTATTACATAGCTATCGAGAGGACCGATGCATACTTTGTCCCAAAGGATGTGAGTGTGTAGTTTAGTTGACTCTCACAAAGATGATTTGCCTGCATATATTCAAATTGTAGGTGTTGCTTTATTTTGTGTATATGTTAATCATGTATGTCTCATTATTTTCAATGCATTATTTTTTAGTTGTTATCATGATTATTATTTCACGAACAAGATGATATGAAAATATTGAAATTGGTCTACGATTACTTAACCTAGATGTATTTTATTGAGAAGTGTTATCTGTCTATGAGGTGTTTTGTCCATACGATCTTGTGTAGTAGCATTCAGATGGATTCATTGTAAATGGATTATCTGAGAGATATCCAACGAAAAATTTGGTAATTCTAAATTAAAAGGGGAGAGATAGTTTAATGTCTTAGCTCACTAAATATCAGTTATGATAGGTAATGGTAGTGTGAGGGTGCAGTGGAGCTTGAATAAGCTCGTTTATACTCGCTTCAAAGATCCTGGGATTGAGTAGCTAAATATCTGGGAATCAATGGGAGTCTCTTGATATGCTTAATTAGTGGGAGACTCTCTATGTTTGTGTTCTGACATTGTTTACTATGTTTTAAGTGTTTTGCCTGTGATTTTATGGGCACAATTTTGTAACTATGGCTTTATTTAATTTAGCATTTGCATTATTACTATTTTGCTCATATAATTATGTGTTTGACATGTCAAAGAGTTTAAGCGATATTCAGCCAAAGAGTACAAGGCGGTAATTCATCAGAAAGTACAAGGCAGTATTTAGCCAAAGAATGAAGGCGGTGTTTAGCCAATGTGTGATATTATACTTCTGCTTTACTTAATACCTGTTTTATTGCCTATAAAGGTTTTAGGGCATTTTGATTAAGGTTATTTAATTAAGTTTGGACTCGCATGAGAGTTTATTTTTATGCATTATTTCAGACGATTCATGTATTGAGTAGACCTCTGTTGTGGTTGACAAAAAGTTGTACACCGTATATTGAGGTGTATCTTTCGTTGTTGCTCGGCTTTGGTGATGGATGGATCAAAGTTTTGTGACGATTTAGTGTGTTGGATTCCATGGCTACATTGATTGACAATAGTTTTGTAATTAATTTAGCCCAAGTGGGAGATTATTGGAATTTTATGGACTTTATTAATTATCTAAACTAGTTGTTTAGTGGGAGTCTAATTAGCACTGTAGAACCGGTTTAGTTTTGTTCGTCACATCGTATGAGATAAGTTTGATAACCCTAATCTATTGTATGAAGGGTATTAGGGTTATGACAATATTTATAAAATACTAAATCAGAGTCCCCACAGTTACAGTTAGTGAAATAATCTGTCTGCACCTTTTGGCAAAAGAATGGAGATATCATGCTTGTTACAATACCATTGTGTTTTGAGGGATCTGTACGCCAATATCTCTAACACTCCAAATCATAAAGTAATCCATTTATCAGCTAAAAAGGCTTCTATAATCACTTATCCCATTCCAACAAATGATCCTATACAGTTGTATTTCTACTTCGTAATTCGAATCATTTTTCCAGTGTCCTGACTCCTGATCTTGAATAATGCTGACCAATAAAATAGGAAACAGAAAACAATACTATTTCTGAAATCAAAACAGGAGAAACCCTTTTAAGCTCTCTCTCGAGTCACATCCCCCTCCATTCATCGTCATTGGCCCTTCTTGCATCAGTGACGTGAATAATACTGAAGAGGAAAAATAGAATAACTGGTGGAAATAAAGAGTGGAAAAGAGAATGGAACTGTTCACTAGATCCCAAACCATTACAGAGTGTGTGTTAGTCATGTAAGAGAACCAAGGACGAACCATAAAGAAAGAAGATGATTCCTCATTTATCAAAAACAGTTATCTACCATTCGTCGAGTATCGAACACCCAGATAGCTACAAATACAGTTTATACTGATTTGCATCTCAAATATAAGTGGGCAGAAAAAAAGAAAAGGGGGGGGAACATGCAAAATTGTCCATTGAAATAGATTACTTTACTGAAGATGTGTAAGCCAAAAGAGGCACTTCATATAAAGTTAGAGCCAGGGAATTCATATTTGCTTCTGGGTAACCAGAGCAAGATGTGTAAAGCAAAATAAGGTACCTCAAATAACCATGGAGTCGATGAATTCAGATTTGCTACTGGGGAACAGCAGCAGTTGCCGGAGAATTGGAAGTACGAGCCCCTTTTACCTTTTTTTTTTTTTTTTTAAAGCGAAGTAGCAGACATCTGAAGAGTTTTGGGTTTTAATTTTTAAATGTGTAGATAAAAAAAAAATAGCTGGATTAGGCTTTTTGAAAATGCTACTCTTACAAAACTACCCTAGGTTTTTTCAAAATTTACGTTAGATAAGGCTTTGAAAAGTTTCGCTTCTAGTGGCGTCTTAGTCATAAGATATTTGCAACCGACATTATTTTGAGCTCACCGGGAGGCGTAACCTGTTAATGGCTGTGGAGCGTAATCGTTGGAACTGTAAACTGTGGTCTTGAAACACTGTTAATGGCGTCTCTAGCTTTCACACAATCTGTTCCATTAACCAGGTCTTTTCCTCTTCTTTTACTTTCTTGTTCTTCCATTCTTATTAAGTTCAGGAGTTTTTCGTGTCAGTCAGTAGATCTTTTAGAAGCAGTGGAAAATATTCCAGCATTTCATTTTCATCTTCCCTCTGACGTGATTACATTCATGGGCTTCTTCTGGTTTTTTTTTTTTTTTTTTTTTTTTGGTTTGTGGGGGAGTTCATAGCGAGCGAATCATTGGTTTTCTGGAACAACTTTTCCTACCACGTGAAGCCGGATTGGATTCCGGGTTTCCGCTATCAACAGCTGGAGACCTTACAGTCTAAGGGGCGATATCTCGGATCAGTGTTTATTGGTTGGTGTTTGGCATGAGAAGATGAACTGTAAAACTAGGTCTATTGTTCAATATTGATGGATTTTCTTACCTAAAAAAAAATTGATGGATTTATAAAGCTAGCACCTTCAAGTGATATTTTGTGTTTCAGTTTTGCTCAAGATCATTAGCTATTAGCACCACTGACATTATCTCTTCAAGTCCCTGTTAGGACATAACTACAGAAATCTGGGAATGCATGGAAAAAAATTATTAAGTGTAGTAAGATGTTAGATGTTGTAACTCTATCATCTGTGATTACTTGACTTTGTCTCTTTTATGGTTCAGGTTACTCCCGAGTCTGACCATTCTCTCCCCACCAATCTCCATTCAGCTTCAGGACTTTAGATTGCATAAGTTGAGTCTCATAGCTGGTGCATCTAAGAAAAATTCTGCACACACAGACCATGAGGTACTGAATGAAGATGGAACTGTCATAAAAAAAGCTTCAAGGACTTCTAAACGAGCTCCTATGCGAAGCACAATGAAGACAGAGCCTGAGATTCCTAATATGATTTCCATTGTGGATAGTGATATTTCACAAGAAGAAAGCTCCAAACCATTTGCTTCGAATGGAACTTCAACAAAAACCCCAAGAAAAGGCCGAAAAAAAGGTAGACCTAATTTGGAGCATCAACAAAAATCCTTTAAATATTTTGTTCCATATGTTCCATGTCATGCTCTTCTCAAAAGTCAATGCTCTTATGGGCATTTATATAGCACATAACCCTTTGATCTGCAGCTGTCACTGTATCTGCTAGCTCGGAGGAGGAGAACACTGACAAGAAAGTGAACAAACGAAGGAAGAATAAAAAGAAGATTGATGATTTAGAGGATCAAGGTATAGAAGCAGAAAACAGTGACCATGAGACACGCACTTCCATTAAAAACTTTGAGGAAGAGAAGGAGGAAGACCTAGGATTTGACATAGATGCAGGGGAAGATATTAGCTTTTCCTATGGCTGGCCCCCTCTTGTATGTTGCTTTGGAGCTGCTCAACATGCTTTCCTACCATCTGGAAGGCCAGCCAACAGACTTATTAACCATGAGATCCATGAAAGCATGAAAGATGCATTGTGGGCCCCAAACAAACTTATAAGGGCACCTGGTGGGCCTTCAAGTAATGTCGCATTGACACTTGCCAGCTTGGGTGGCCGGGTTGCATTCATGGGGAAGCTTGGGGATGATGAGTATGGTCAAACCATGCTATACTACTTGAATGTTAACAATGTCCAGACCCGGTCAATTAGTATAGACAGTAAAAAACTTACAGCTGTATCACATATGAAAATTAGCAACCGTGGTAAATTGAGAATGACTTGTGTCAAGGCATGTGCTGAGGATTCTTTATCAAGGTCTGAGATCAACATCGACGTGCTGAAAGAGGTAAGACATTTTATTTTGAAAAATTAGAAGTCATTCTTAATTTTATTTGTTTCCTTTTTTGTTTTTGTGGATAATCTAGTTTAAGCATTTAGCATATGCAATTATCAATTTGTATTGTCCTAGAAATTATATTGTCGACCTTATGCTAAGGTGTCAAACACCCCCCTCCCGAAAGGCGATGCCCTGTACTTTGACCTAGGTGTAGTGGATAGTGAGTAAGAGTTACCTAGGGCATCTCTTGTAAATTAGAAGCCTTTCTTAATTTTATTGTTTTATTTCTCTTTTTTTTGTGGATAATCTATTTAAAGGTTTAGTTTTTGCAATTATCAATTTGTATTATCCTAGAAATAGAATTTCAACCTTATGCTAGGGTGTCTTGCTGAAGCGACACGTTGCACTATGACCCGGCTATAGTGGATATTGAATAATGGTTATCTAGGGTGTTCCCTATAAATGACACCGTTTCAGCTCGAGGTTGTGGTGACAAGTGGGCAACGGTTCTTGCATCATGTACGAGTGCTAGTAAAGAAGCTAGTCCAAAATTATGATTAGATTAGCGTCTTGGAATATAGGAACTTCAATGGGAAAGAGTTCATAATTGGTAGATATCATGGTTTTCAAGGCGTCGCCTGGGTGCCTAAGTGCCCGAGCGAGTCAAATAGGCCTAGGCAGTTAGTCGCCTTATTGTATCACTCTTTGTTATATATATATTTTTTTTTTTAAATTAATGCAATTTGTAGCATTTTTATTGGATATATAACGTAGATATATACACCATAATAATCATGCATATGTGTTAAAAACAAAAATATTGATGTGCTAACCCTCTCCTTTTTGTATTAAAATGTACCCTTACAATGCCTTGGGGACGCTTGGGTATGCAGCATAGTTGTCAAGGGGCCTAAGGGGAACCAAGGAGTTGGAGGCTTGACAGGGCGCCTAGGCGCTCAAGGCTTCCCGCCTAGGCAACCAAGGTGCCTGATTTTCCAAGGCGTCACAAAGCCTCCTAAGCGCCTTCATAACTATGGTATGCGTTATGCTTAGGGGCCCAATCTCCTCTCTAGCGCCTTGGGTCACCTTGGTGCCTTGACAACTATGGTAGATATAATGAGATAAAGAAGAATTAATATAACTTGTATACAAGAAACTAGATTGAAGGGTAAAAAGGTTAAGGAATTAAATGACTAGACTTTGCTATACTAAATAATAGAAGTAGGTCGGGAATGGTAGTAAAATATATATTTTTTTTAAAAGGATCTTGTAGATGTGATAATATCCATAAAACTTTTGTTACGAAAAGAGGTAATCAATTTAATTAGTGCTTATGTAACCCAAACCGGATTAGATGAGAATACTAAGAACCATTTTGGGAACCCTTGGATAGATTAGCTCAAGGAATTAGTAAAGGGAAAAATATTATTACAGGGGGAGATCTAAATGGATAGGTTGGACGAGATAGTAGAGGTCATGAAAGAATTTATGTAAGATATAGCTTTGGAGATGGGAACGTGGAGGGGATTTCACTTTTAGAATTTATTGTGGTTTATGATTCGTCAATAGTAAACACATACCTTGAAAAGAGAGAGAAACATTTAATAAGCTTCAACAATGATCAAAATAGTAACCAAATAGTTTTTTTTTTTTTCTTAATTAAAAGGGCTGTTAGATTATGTAAAGATTGCAAGGTTATACCAAAAGAAAGCTTAACCATGCAACATAGATTAATTGTCATAGTTATGTTTTTATATGCTTAATCATAAGAAATGTGAGACTATTTTCCCTAGGATAAGATGGCAAAAGTTAAAAGGAGAAAATTTGAAGACATTACTAATAAATTAGTAACACAAGGAAGGTGTGACTTTGATGAAGACAGTAATAAGATGTGGAATGAAGTGGCTACTTATATTAAGAATGTAGCTAAAGAAGTTCTACATGAATCTAGAGGAAAGAGAAATTCATCTAGGGAAACTTGGTGGTGGGATGATGAAGTTCAAAATGGTATTAAGGCTAAGAAATCTAATTCTAAAACTTGGCAAAAGATTAAGGATGAAGAGAATTTAAAAATGTATAAATTTAGTAGAAATAAAGCTAAGAGGATTGTAGGGAAAGCAATGACTAAGAAATGTGAGGATCTCTATAACAATTTAAACACAAAAGAGAGGGAAAGATATCTATAAATTAACTAAAATGAGGGAAACGAAGAGTAGAGATTTTAACTACGCTAGATGCATTGAAAGTGAAGACTATAATATATTAATAAGTGATGAGGAGATTGAAGAGATGTGGAAAAACTATTTATACAACTTACTAAATGAAAACAATACAATGAAAGTGCTTTAGAAGCTTATACTAATCATCAAGAAATCACAAATATATATATATATAGGAAGCTTTAAAGATAATGAAAATAGGTAAAACAGTAGGTCCATATGGCATAGTTGTCAAGGCAACAAGGTGAAGCAAGGCATTGGAGGCCTGACGGACGCCCAAGGCCCCCAATTTTTCAGTGCCCCTGGAGTCGCTTTGCCTTGACAACTATGCCATATGGTCTTCTAGTAGAGGTGTGGAAGAGCTTGGAATTAGTAAAATAACTTGGCCAACTACGTAATTTAATAAGATTATGAGTTTAAGAAAAATGCCAAATGAATGGAAGAGAAGCATTGTAGTTTCGGTTTATATGAATAAAGGTGTTCTTCGAAGTTGTAATAACTATAGATAAATAAAAGTTATTAGCACTATGAAATTATGGGAGAGCGTAATTAAAAACTGCCTAAGACAAGAAACTAATATTTCGGTTAACCAATTTGGTTTTATGTTAAGATGCGCAACCATTGAAGCTATTTATTTTCTTAAGAGACTAATGGAAAGATTTAGAGAATGTAAGAAGGATCTCCATATGATCTTTATTGACTTAGAAAAAGCTCATGATAGAGTCTCTAGAGAGTTAATTTGGTAAGTGTTAGAGAAGAAAAGTGTTTCGAATGAAAACGTGGACATAATTAAAGATAGGGAAATTACTCGCACCTCCTCTGAACTTAGCTATAATTATAGGCCCTAACCTAAAGTTCAAACGATTACAACCACTACCTTTCTCCCCTATGTACGAACTTACCCCAGGTATCCTCCCTCCCCTCGCTCCTGCAACCCCCATTTTTCTTCTTTCTTGAGCTTAGCTGAAGATGAAATACGGTGGCCTCTCGGTAATTCCTTTCTTCAGTTCATCATTCATAGAATAGGATCTTCGTTCCCTTTCAACTTGTTATCTTCTTTCAATTCTGACCAGTCTATTCTGAATCATACTTCAAATGAGCGGTCATGGAGGAATAGGGAATTCCACTTTGATATGTGCACCTATAATGGGGCAATCTGTTGACCAAATGTTGAATGAAATGGTATGGCAAAGGCAGGTGGCGTTGATCTCGTTCCCTATTCTCTTCACCCCCAATTGCAATTAATGTATTGTCTCTCTCTCTCCTTTAACCACTTGTAGAAACGTGATAAATTTCAGTATATCTTCCTCTCAATCTCTTTCTGAGCTAAGCTCCTATTCAATAAACAAAATGTTAGAGACAACCATAAGAAAATAAGAAGCAAGAAGACTGTACTGGTGAAGAACTCGGAGAGTAATATACCCCAAACTGCTGCTATCTTGAGCTGAACTATGTTCCCCCTTCGACACAGAATTAGGATTCCCCTCTAACTTTAACTTTCCTCCAATTCTAACTGAAAATTTAGCAGAGAAAGGAAGTCTTCCACTCAATTTGTTGTTCTCCATGTTCATCTCATGCACAGACTCTAGAAACCCAAACTCCTCTGGCATTGTTCCTTCGTTCTTGTTGTAATCAAGCCCCAGGTAACAAATGTTTCTCCAGACACCCACATGGAAGCAGGAATTTTACCAACCAGACCCAACCTTGAAAACCCCCAAATCGATCTTTACCAGCCCTGTCATCTTCCCTATTGACTCTGGAGGATCCTTTCTAGCCCATTGTAGCTGGGGTCGAGAACTTTCAGTTTCTTCAAGTTCCCTAAGCTAATGGAGACTGAATCTCACATAAAAGGATGAAAGTGAATATCAAAGAAACCACCCAAAAGGAAAGGGCGAAAAAGGGATGGGAACCAAACTAGTAATGTGGGATGATTTTAGGGATAATTAATGGGATGGTGGGATGATTGTAGGGAGTCAAAATAAAGAATTATAACAAAAGAGATATAGAGACATCGTTACCAAAGTGCAGAGAAAATCTGAGGAGAATACCTTATGGTATAGGGAAGGAAAAGAAGCTGTCGAAACAGCAAGGGAGAAAAGGGAACCGAGAAAGAGAGGACTTACGTGAGGGGGGAAGAAGGGGAATCAGGCGAGAGCACTCTTGCTTCTTTCTTTTTCTTCAATATTCATCATTCCATCATAATTTCATTAACAAAAACTGCTTTTTTAATAGACTTACAATCCTAATCCTAATATAATTCTAAAACCCAATTAGAAACAGAGTCCTAAACTAACTCAAAGACTGAACTACAACTTATGTTTGAAAGAGAGGGGAATGGGACCCACCATAACAGAAAATAATAAAACAAATAAAATATAAAATAGTCAGCCATGTCTAAAGGGGAAGGGGGCCCACAAGATTATTCCAATAACAAATAAAATAAAATAAAATAAACTAACTAAAACCGTGGCTACCTCCCTAATAGGAAATAAAACTCTAAAATAAGACTAAATCAAAATAAATAAAAGAAAAATTACAAAGATTTCTAAATTAAATCCTAAGAAGATTCCTATCCAACGGATCTTGGCCTGCATCATAAGCTCTGCGACACTACTCCGTTGGATCAACTTTTACTGATTGTAACCTTCTCGAGCTCAAGTAAACCTCCAATGTCATCTGGGATTTCTCCAGAATTGCTGGTTCCAGTGAGAATGAAGCTCCTGAGACAACTGAAGTTGCTGAGCCTTCCACTCAAAGTCCTTATCATAGTGGGGTTGTCAATGAACTTGAGTTATGATATTGATCCGACTGTGAGTTAACTCTAACTCAGTATTTATTTATTTATTTATTTTTTATTTTATGTTTTTTTTTAATCTAGACTCTAGAGTCAGTATCCAATAAAGGTAGCTTCGCAGTAAAACATCAAGGTTCAGGTATCAACTAGCAGAAATAAGCAAACAGACTGGGGCTCTCTTGAATAACTTTTTCAAATAAGGGGAAGCTGTTGTAATTGTTTAAAACATTAGGTAGAGCTTAGAATTATGGCTAAGTTCAAGGGAGGTGCTTTTCCCTATTATATGTATTAACAGTGTGCTGACTAGAGTAAGAACTGTGGGGGAATTGGATAGTGAATTCCAAATTACAATTGGATTACATCAAAGATCAGGTCTAAGCTTGTATTTGTTTTTGTTAATCATAATGAGCTGACTTGAGACATTCAAGATCAGATCCCTTGGTGTATGCTTCTTGTTGATGATATTGTTTTGGTGGATGAAACAAAAGTAGGAAAAAAAATACAAAGTTGGAATTATGGAGATCAACTTTGGAATCATAAGGTTTTATTTTACGTAGAACAACAATAGAATATATGGTATGTGGCTTTAGTAGCAATAGGACTGAAAGTTGGAAGGTGAAAATTGATGATTGGGAGTTTCCGTAAGGTGATAGTGACAAAATTTGGTGTCTACAACACCCGGAAGGATGGCAAAATTTGTTGCCTTACAACACCCAAATCCTTCGTTTGAAATGTTGACATAGGTAGGCTGTAGCCTCATCAATACCTATCATGTCATCTCTAGTAACAATAATGCCATCCACGTAGACCACAACAATAACAACCTTGGAATTATGGCGACAAACAAAGACGGAGTGATCGGAATAGCATGGTTTAAACCCATAATCTACCACAACTATAGTGAACTTGTCAAACCAAGCATGAGGAGATTGTTTCAAACCCTATATTGCTTTGTAGAGTTTACAAACTCTATAGGCAGCAGTCATCCCCTGAGCAACGTACCTTGGAGGTTGCTCTATATAGCCCTCCTCATGTAAATCACCATATAAAAGGCATTCTTAATATCCAATTGAAAAGAGGCCAGCCTAGATTGACCGCAAGGAATATAAGAACCCGAACGAAATTGAGACGATCTACCGAAGAAAAAGTCTCAAAATAATCAACCCCATAGATCTGGGTCAAGCCTTTGGCAACTAAGCATGCCTTCAGATGTTTCATACTACTATCTGGGTTATATTTCATAGTGCAGACCCAACGACATAAACCAACTCCTTACTTGGAGGTAAATCAATAAGGGACTAGGTCTGTTGAGAAAGAAAATCATCCATATCGACCAGAGTTGTCAGGGCAACAAGGCGATCGAGGCCATCCTGGGCGCCTAGGCGACCAAGGCGTTCCCAGTGTATTTTTTTTTATTTTTAAAATATTAATACTATATTAATGTTTATATATATGCAATATTCTACATAAATAATCAACATTTAAAATATAACTTCATTAATATGGGAAAACCAACAAGGAAATATATATGTTATATACTTATATATATGAGTACAACTATTTAAGGTCATGCCAACCCCACAAGCTTGAATCTCACGCGATGCAAATTAGGTAACGAAATATGTTTTATTAGAGAACTTAATATCGTGTGGCCGATAAAAGTGGATGGTTAAAAACTTGAAATTGAATTGCAAGTAAACGAAAATATTAAGGGGACAACCTTATCCTCATAACCCTTTAATGTTTTAAAATTTATCTTCATAACCCTTTTATTAATGTTTTAAAATGGGTAAATTACACAGACACCCCCTCTACTGTTGTGAAATGAACAGAACTACCCTGCTTTTTCAAAAGTTACACAGAATACCCCTATAATAATGCTATCATACAATCTTGCCCCTACCGTTACTTTCAACTTAACGGCAGATGCTCAATTTTTTTTAAGACGAAAATACCCTTACTTCTTAAAAAACCACAAAACCTCTTTGTGAGAGAAGACTATTGAACTCCAGAGCTTCACTTCCTTCTTCTCCCACAATGAATAATGATATACTAGATGTCCTGCTCGATCACTCCCAAGGCAACAGTTCAGAGTTTGGCCATCCCGATATCAAATTGTTGATTGGGGTCAGTACCCATTTCTCAAATTCGCTTTTCCTAGCTTCTTCCTCTCTCTGATTATTTGTTTATGCAATGTTATCAGGACATATTTGCAGCAGGGACCCACACGACCGCTACGACAGTGGAATGGGCCATGGCGGAGCTGATACATAGCCCAGATTCGATGGCGAAGGTTCAATCGGAGCTCCAGGAAAACATTAGTGAGGGGAAACCAGTGGAAGAGAGTGATGTCGCTCGTCTCCCTTATTTACAAGCGGTGGTGAAAGAGACCTTGCGGCTGCATCCACCAGTTCTGCTCTTGATTCACAAAGCAAAGACTGAAGTGGAGATCTGTGGGTTCACTGTACCCAAGGATACCCAAGTGCTGGTGAACGCATGGGCTATTGTGCAAGATCCCAAGATATGGATGAACCCTGATTCCTTCGTTCCTGAGAGATTCTTGGGATCGTCAGGAATTGATATCAGAGGCCAAGATTTTGAGCTCATACCGTTCGGGGCTGGGAGGGGAGAAGGATCTGTCCGGGGATGACACTGGCGTTGCGGATGGCACACCTGATGTTGGCTTCGCTTCTGCAATCGTTTGATTGGAAAACTGAAGGTGGGATAAGCCCCAAAGAGATGGACATGGCCGATAAGTTTGGATCACTTTGCAGAAAGCTCAGCCCCTTAAAGCGATACCACTTGAGGTGACACGATCTTGATGTCTTGTATTGGTGTTTCAGAACACAACTGTGGTTTGGTGCAGGATGGTTTCTATGTCGTGAAGCAGATCAAACACTGTCAAAGAGGATCGAAGGGAATCGGGATCCACCATTAAAATCGACCAACAAGGGCCAAACGGAAAGAAAACCTAGAAGAAAACGGAAGTGAAGAGAAGAAAGAGGAATGGTTTTACCCTTAGTAAGGGTATTTTCGTCTTTAAAAAAATTGAGTTTCTGCCTTAAGTTGAAAGTAACGGTAGGGGCAAGATTATATGATAGCATTATTATAGGGGTATTCTGTGTAACTTTTGAAAAAGCAGGTTAGTGTTGTATAATTTCACTACAGTAGAGGGGGTGTATGTGTAATTTACCCTTTTAAAATTTATCCTTATAAATATAAACATTTACCAAAAAAAATAAAAAAATAAAATAAAAAAGGCATAAGAAAATAAGCGGTCGCCCAGGCACTCTAGGCGTCCAAGGCACCCTGGGCGACGCCTAACGCCCAGAGGACCTGGGTGAGCGCCTTTCTCACTTTAGCAAGGCGCCCAAGCGCCCAGGCCCTCAAAAAGCGCCTGGACGCCTAGGCGACGCCTTGATAAGCTTGATCTCGACATCCATAGGCTTTTTTCACTCAGGCGAGTTAAAGCCTCAGTATGACTTTTGAGAATATCAGTATGGGATAAGGCATTAGCAAAGGACTGATAAGGCAATGGGAGATGCAATATAGACACATAATGAGTAATAAGATATGTTACCCGCAGTGGCTAAGTGCAGGAGTGGGTACATTTGCGAATTGAAATAAAAAGATGATGCCAACAAAGGGTCCGGTGAGGAAGAGGACAATGAGGGAGCAGTTGGCGGGGACAGTGCAGATTGCAAAGCAGGTGTTGGTGCCGGTGCCTGTGCAAGTGGCGGAATAAGTGTTGGTGCTGGAGCAGGGGCTGGTGCTGGCTATGGGTGACGATTGTACACTTGGAAAGGAGCTGGAGCAGGGGCTGGGGCCGTTACGAGTGGGGAAGCCACAACATTGAACGGAACCAAGGCCGAAATCAGTGTATCGAAGCCAGGAGAATATGGTGTGTTCTCAAAAAACATTACATCAACACTAACAAACTGTCGTTGGGTGAGAGGATCACAACACCGATACCCTTTCTAAGTATGAGAGTAGTCAATAAAAACACACTTGACCACACGAGGGGACAACTTGTCTAGGTTAGGCTGAAGGTCATGGAGAGGATGGGGAAACTAGGGAAATAGGTGACTAATCCTAAAGAACCGAAGAAGGCATTGCATCACCCCAAAAACAGCGAGGCAAGTGCATATGAAGGAGAGAACAAGCAACCTCCAATAATGACAGATTTTACGTTCAGCAACCCCATTTTGTTAAGGATTGTAAGAGCAACTGGTTTGGTGAAGAATATCATTGGAAGCACTAAACGAAAAAATAACAGTTTGAGTGTATTTAAGAGCATTATTAAACAAAAAGATTTAAATACTAACACCAAACTGATTTTTGATCTCTAAATAAAATTGTTTAAAAATGGTAAGGAACTTTGAACAATCCTGTAACAAATAAAATCAAGTGGCATGAGAACAATCATCTGTTTTCTTTTGATACGAAAAGATAGACAGTTTTTTGTGTGCGAAGTTGACGTCAAAGCTCTGTCTTGATGCATTCTGTACTTTAATGGGACCCCAGATGTCGGACTACACTAAGGAAAAGAAGGCAGGACTTCTGGACACATCACGGAAAGGGAAGGATGTGCGGTGGTTTTTTCCCAGTTGGCATGCATCACACTCAAGAGTATTAACAGACTTGCAGTTTGGAACCATCTTTTGTAACTTGAAGAGAGACAAATGATCCAGGCGATAATGCCATTGTAGCTTAGAAACCCCTGTAGTAGTAGTGAGCGCAGCAACGGAAGATGGAATTTCATCTGGATAGTATAGTCCATCCTTCTCATGTCACCCACCAATCATCGCCTTTGTCTGTTGATCCTGAAATAAAAAATAGGTAGGTGATAGGGATACATCACCTTGCCAAAGACGTGGGTGGTAACATAATTGTCAAGGCGCCAAGGCGAACCAAGGCGATGGAGGCTTGACTGGGCGCCTAGGCGACCAAGGCACCCAATTTTCCAAGGCAACCCAAGGCAGCCTGGGCGCCTAGGCGACGCCTTGACAACTATGGGTGGTAAAGCCATCAGCCAAATAAACATTGGATTGTTGAGAGCAACAATCAAAGAAGGAAAATACTAAGGCCTACACCAATCATGTAAGAAGAAGCACCAGAATCAATGACCAAGGGTTAGAGGCTGTGGATGCAAGTAATGCAGTAATACTTGTCATAGTTGTCAAGACGTCGCTTAGGCGCCCATGAGGCCTTGTGACGCCTTGGAAAATTGGGCGCCTTGGTCGCCTAGGTGGGAGCTTTGATCGCCTAGGCGCCCTGTCAAGCTTCCAACGCCTTGGTTCGCCTTGGTGCCTTGGCAACTATGATATCTGTATGTGCCAATGTCACAGTGGAAGTAGTAGTAAATCCCTTGAGTAACTGGCTGATTGAGACGAGTAAGCATGTTATGAAAATCCTCTGCAAACACAGTAAAGAGGAAAATGAGTCACCGTCATAGGAGTAGGTGTATGAGTATTACCATCGGAACTGATTGTACCTGCAAACTGAGTAGGATACCCAAAACCCATTGAGGAGGTTTACCATGCTTTACCCAACACTGATCAACCGTATGATTATGCTTGCCATAGTGAGAGCAGATATGTGAAGGCTGATCAGAAGAGCCATGACCACCGTGACCATGACCTCCACCATGGCATCTACCAGAAGAACCACGACTATAGCTGCTATTGCCAACAAATAATGCTTAACTGTCTTTGGTAGATGCGCTTACGATACTTGGTTGACATTCATAAAAAGTATCTAATGAATTATGAGTTCAATAGATCCTGTTTAGCAGAAAGACGGATATTCCTTGCTCATTATCAGACAATCACTTATTCACAAACCTCGTGTGGGGCTAATAGTTTTCATTTCCCATCTCATGGAAACGATTCTACGAGAATTTTTATGAAAGCGTTTATCAAACTTGGAGAGGATGGGAAAGATGATGCGCTAAACAGGACAAAAGGCCTCATTTAAAGTGGGAACTTTATCATCGGCAAGAAGTTGGTGTTTGATAGATTGCAACCAAGAACTGAGACAAAAAAGGAAGGTAGCCACCTGAAATTCTACACATTGAGCTTTCAAAGTATTAAGGTCAGTAGTGAGAAGAGGATGGACATTTAATTCTTCCCATATACCTTTGAGGGTACTATAGAATTCTGCAATTGACTTGTTGCCCTATTTGCAATTAAAAGTTGCTCATATGAATCATAGACTTGAGAGAAGTTAGTATCTTGAGCAAAGCTCTCCTTCAAGTTTGTCCAAACACCTTTGGTAGTTGTATGGAACATGTCATTGGTTGCAATAGAGGACTCCATGCTATTAAGTAGCCAGACCATGACGGTGGCATTCTCACGGATCCAAATAGCATAATTTCTCATCTTTAGAATAAGGAGTATCATCTGTCTTAAGAAGCTAGTTTATCTCGGGCAGTGATATAAATTGTCACAGCCTGCTTCCAGATTAGGTAATTGGAGGAGCTAGTCAATTTAATGGAGGTGATCTTGGCATGGACAGAGTCCATATGATGAGTCGTTGAATCACTCATAATGTATAACTTGAGTAAAGCCTATTAAAATAAGGAACAATGTCTCCCTATCTGCCTTGAATCCAATGGACAGAACGGAATATAGAGAACAGTCCTCGTAAGCAAAGGACTCCTCCCAAGAGCACACAGCAACCAATAGTGACAGGAACTAATAAAAGAAATCGACCCTTACTGATCAAATAGGGGCATAAAAAAATAAATAAAATCGAAGGATGACTGGAAAACAATAGAAGGCCAACTAGAAAAGTCAAACTGACTGCTGTAATATGGAACAGAAATTCCAACCAGAAATACCAGAAATGTATCGAACTGCTGTAATATGGATCAGATCCAGAAAGGAGTTTTATCTGCTGTTAGTAGCACCATCGATCTACTGTAATATGGATCAGATCTAGTCTTGATTTTCTGTAACAGAACCAGCGAGCAAAACCAGCAAGCAGAATATTGTTGGAACAGATCCAGCCAGCAAATCTCGATCTGTAACAGAATCAGCAAGCAAATCTCGATCTGATGTAACAGAACCAGCAACCAGAATATTGTTGTTACAGAACCAGCAAGCAGATCTTGATCTGCAACAGAACCATTAAGCAAATCTCAATCTGCTGTAACAAACCAGTAAGCAGAATATTGTTTGCGATATCAGAAAAGTGATGATCTGTCCATGAACAGAAGAATTTTGATCAGCTCCCATAATCAGATCCTTGCTGTGAGCAAGTACATAGTAATAGGCATATTAATCCCCTTGTTGTTAGGCTTCCATTAAACTGGACTTAGTTCTTCAATCCATGGGGACAGCAACAAATAGAACAAAGGAAAAAGGAGGAGGGAAGGGAATTGAGAGGACTCTCAAAACAGTAATGGAGGAAGTTATGTGGTACGATTAGATCTGCTCTGATACCATGTAACAGTACAGAGAAAGGAAACCGAGAGAGAGAACCGAGGGGGGAGAGAATAATGTACTATGTTTCTCCCCCTCACCTCATGCTTTATTTATAAAAAAAAATAAAAGACTCACAAAAGGAGTCGACAAGTCAGAAGTTAGAATCTAAGAAGGGAACTTTAATTCTAATCTAAATAAACCTGGAAACTAAACAGACTAACTAGGTGACACCTGGACTATAGAATCAAAACCAGTAAAACTTAACATAGCTAAACATTTCATTTCAATGGAGGCCCAGATTTATTTTTCTTTTGGGGGGTGGGGGGAGGGAAGAGGCTGTGATTGGCGATAACAGAAGGAAAAAAAAAAAATCAAGATTAGCTTATTTTTGTCTACATACAGTTGCTAGGATTGGGGTGGAGATTGCCTGGCTCACTTATTTTATCAGGTTTTTCCACTTACTGGCTATGTAGTTATTTCTCTTTCTTTCCTATTTTGTACCATACTTTCCAGCTCTCTTCTTTTATATTCCTCTTCATTCTTAATAAATATATGCATATCCAATAAAAATAATGATGATAATAAAATAATAATGGTAATAAGAATAATAATGCATGAATTTTAAAGAATAAAAACTGTCATATAATCAATAAATAGTTCTAAATAAAATTGTCAGCATGGGTCTGATGTGATATACAGTTACTACGAAATTGGAGAAGATAGGTGTGCCTTCTCACAATTGCATTGGTTCCCAAAAGTCTTTTAGGTGGGAATCCCCTGAATGGGTAAGAAGACTTTGCATATGCTGCACTTATACGTCTTAGTAAATGTTCTCCTTATCTTGTTATTCCAGCATGACCCTCAGCTGATCACTGTTATTAAGCGGTTCCTCATGGAGTTTTGAGAAGAACCTAACTTCCTTGCATAGTTAACTCTATTTTTAGATTGTTCATAGATCAAACTTTTTTTTTAAACCTATTTACCACGTCGAGCGACCATTAACCCTTTTAATACTCATGTAGGCAAAGATGTTCTACTTCAACTCATCATCCCTGCTTGACGAAGACATGAGATCAACTACGCTTCAAGCCATCAAGATTTCCAAGAAGTTGGGTGGGGTTATCTTCTTTGACCTGAACCTTCCCTTGCCACTTTGGCAATCTGGTGAGGAAAGCAAGAAGTTTATACAGCAAGCATGGAATCTCGCAGACATTATCGAGGTCACCAAACAGGAACTGGAATTTCTTTGTGGGATCAATCCCTCTGAGAACTTTGATACCAGAGACACTGCTAGGTCTAAGTTTCTCCACTACAAGCCCGACGTAATTGCACCACTTTGGCATGAAAACCTCAAGGTTCTGTTTGTGACCAATGGGACTTCTAAGATACACTACTATACAGAGAAGGATAATGGCGCAGTTCTTGGAATGGAAGATGCACCAATTACTCCCTTCACTTGTGACATGTCAGCATCGGCTGATGGGATTGTTGCAGGTGGGATATCACTTATCTGTTAATCATATCAGTAATATCTCTTTTCTTATTGGTAAAACTGGCAATCATATTTCCCACTGCCGATATCTGTCCTCTTCAATTGATAGTTCTTACATAAAGAGGATAGTAATGTATGCATTACATTGTTACTATATACAAGGCTTACCAATCAATTTACATTGTCACTACATACAAGATTTACCAAGCAAATATTGCTTACTAAATTTGAAATCAGACCCAGTTATATAATTCATCTTGCAGCCATACCTGCCCGGTTCATGCATTTGCATTATAGATGCAAGGGATCAAGGAAGCGAAAAAGATTGCTTCCTCCATCTTTGTATGTATATATAAATGTGTATATTTTGCATCCTTTTTCCTTTATTTAGCATTTTTCTATTCATGGAACTAGAATTGTGCTTGTGGTGACGAGTTTTACTTTGTTTCCAGCTCTCTTGAGAATGTTGACAGTCCAGCCACATCTCATAACTGACAAGGGATTCTTAGAGCACACAATCAAGTATGCCATTGATTGTGGGGTCATAGACCAATGGAAGCTTAGCCGTACATGTGGCTTCCCTCCTAACGAAAAGATGGAAGAAGAAGTAGTTTCTGATCAATATGGAATAAGATCAATAACGGAAATGGAGTACCGCACATTGTATCCTGTAAGTTGATAGAGATGTTCATCTGAATTCAGGTCTCTTATTGTTGTTGTATAGGTTTCACAGGCTGGGAGCTTTGAATCCCCTGTAAAGAGAAGTGAGTGCCTTCAGTCTTGTTTCATCTCATAGATCACTGTAGAACTGCAATTTTGGAGTGTATGAATAGTGGAATTGTCAATCAAATCATGAAACTGCAAAATGAATGATCCAATGGCATGCTTTTCTAGCTCTCTTTTATCCCAGATCCTTGCTTGTTGTATAGGTGGTGAATAACTTAGACTGTTTTCTTCTTCTTTTTTCTTGGGTTGACAGATATGAATTAGTCCTTGAACATTTAGTTCAGTTGAAACCACAGGTGTGTGGTCTGTATGATTACTATTTTAACTTTGCATTTTAGGTCTGCCTCTGGGTCAGCAGTTAATGGGTAAGAGATAAGATGGGGTTCAAATCCATATATCTAGGGTGTTGAATCTTCTTTAGACTTTACCAGCTTACCAAGTTGGCATAGTCAAGTTCTACACTTATACTTGACAGTAGGAATGTTTAGATTGCAACTCCTTTCCTATTATATGTTAATCTTGTATCCACAACATCCACTATGACTGTAAAAGCATGGTCGTTTACAAAAGAAAAGATTATAAGCATAGTCATCCCACTAAAATGGGGAGTCTATTGATTTTATTGTGATTAAGGACTGTTTGTTGCTAATCAAGGTAGTATTTGGATAAGCCTCTTTTTTTCAACCATATCTAATGCAGGCTGAGATCCGCTGGATTGGAATCTCTAGAGGATTCTATTTTAATTGGGATATATTTGTAATCTTTTTAATTTGAAAACTTTAATTATATTTGATTGTAAGTCTTAGAGTTTTGTTAGGTTTCTTATTGTTACTCACGTCCCTTTTATTGTTTTTATTTATTTATTTTAGATGTGGGTCCCTTATCCCTTAGATGTAGGTGAATATTAGTATTTGAGTTGATTTCTAATTAGTAGTTGAGTTTAATTAGAACTATTATATTAAAGTCATATTTGAGTTCTAATTGTGTTTTTAGAGTTTTAGTCCAATTAGGATTGTAAGTTTATTTAAAGACATTATTATTAATGAAATTGGTAGTTGATGATTATTGAGAAGAAAGAAAAGAAGCGGCTCTCGACTCTCGACTCTCTCCCTCCCTACGGTATCCCTCTGATCTCTCTCTTTGAGTTCCCTTTCTCCCTTGCTGTTTGGACAGCTTCTTTCTCCTCTCTATATCTTTCTCTTTCTTGGTTTTCCCTCCCTATACCATAAGGTATATTCCTATATCTCTTTTGTTTTAATTCTTTATTTTGACTCCCTACAATTATCCCATCATCCCATTAATTATCCCTAAAATCATCCCACGTTACTATTTTGGTTTTCATCCATTTTCCTCCTTTACTTGATAATGGTGTTTTCAATATTCTCCATTGATATTCCCTTTCATCCCTTTAAGTGAGATTCAGTCTCCATTAATTGGTATTAGAGCCTAGGTTGAGTATAGGTTAGGGAATAAATGGTAAATTTTGAATGTTGGGAGGATATTTTAAAGATTCATCTGCGTCAACACCAAATAACCTTAAACCTTTTTCTTCAAACTAGTTTTGAGGGTTTACAACAAATACAAAGTAGAGTGGCTAGGTTGGAGCAATGTATGGGTATTCCACTCATAGCAGAAGAAACTACTGTTGCATCAAAAGAGGACCCAACCACTTCACCTGATATGGAAGCATCAGTATGTGAAGCCAATGTCAATGACGAGGCGTTTCCAGTAATTCTTGACGACAAAGCAGAATTCTCTGATGTTCCTATGGTAGATGGCTATAGTGAAGAGGTCATAAGCGAGGTTGTGATTGTGGTACAGGCTGAGGTTATGGCTCGAGGACACAAACTGCAACAAGCATTCAAGAAGGACGTTTCTGGTGCATTTGATTTTGTTCATGATGATGCGATCACATAATATGTGATCTTATCGTCGTTCTTTGACGAATGGATCCCTCGACTTGCAGATTACATCCCCACCATTAGTGTGTTATCGGAGTTTTGTTACCGTCTGCCACTGGATCTTTCTTTCACAAGAGTATTTCGTCATTTCTACAAAATTCGAGGACGAATTTTTTTAAGTGGGCGAGAATTGATGCAGGCTGAGATCCGCTGGATTGGAATCTCTAGAGGATTCTATTTTAATTGGGATATATTTGTAATCTTTTTAATTTGAAAACTTTAATTATATTTGATTGTAAGTCTTAGAGTTTTGTTAGGTTTCTTATTGTTACTCATGTCCCTTTTATTGTTTTTATTTATTTATTTTAGATGTGGGTCCCTTATCCTTTAGATGTAGGTGAATATTAGTATTTGAGTTGATTTCTAATTAGTAGTTGAGTTTAATTAGAACTCTTATATTAAAGTCATATTTGAGTTCTAATTGTGTTTTTAGAGTTTCAGTCCAATTAGGATTGTAAGTTTATTTAAAGACATTATTATTAATGAAATTGGTAATTGATGATTATTGAGAAGAAAGAAAAGAAGCGGCTCTCGACTCTCGACTCTCTCCCTCCCTACGGTATCCCTCTGATCTCTCTCTTTGAGTTCCCTTTCTCCCTTGCTGTTTGGACAGCTTCTTTCTCGTCTCTATATCTTTCTCTTTCTTGGTTTTCCCTCCCTATACCATAAGGTATATTCCTATATCTCTTTTGTTTTTATTCTTTATTTTGACTACCTACAATTATCCCATCATCCCATTAATTATCCCTAAAATCATCCCACATTACTATTTTGGTTCTCATCCATTTTCCTCTTTTACTTGATAATGGTGTTTTCAATATTCTCCATTGATATTCTCTTTCATCCTTTTGAGTGAGATTCAGTCTCCATTAATATCTCCTTGTTCTTCAACTGTCCAAGATCTTAAAAATATTCTACTTTTCAAATAGGGACGGTTCTCTGTCCGGCTGTGCCCCCTGCGTCCTCTCACATGATGGGTGAAATGACCAGGATGGATTAATCACATCGTCCTCTCATGTTAGGGGGGCACAGGGGCCGTAGGGACAGAAAACTCTCTCTTTCTAATAATTCCACAATAATTCCAAAAGCATTATATTCTTCTGTATATTTGCATTGGATGAAAAATGAAATGAGGAAATGAAATGAGGCAGCATATGCATTTCACTACCCATGTGAGTGGGTGTACAAGCAATGTTCTCTCTCCAAAAATGGGGAAAGGTACGACAGCTGGTAGTGATATGAGGTCAATCTCCACCTTATTTTATCTCTCTTCTCATTCTCTACAATCTACATTTCTCATTTCTTCTTCTTCTTCTTCTTCTCTCTCTCTCTCTCTCTCTCTCTCTCTCTCTCAGCACTTCTATTCTTCCCTGTTTCCTTTCATGTCTCTTGCTGCAATCATGGTTATTGTTACAAAGAACACAACGGTAATGGAAGGTATTAGATTTAGGAGACTCAGGAACCAAACCATTACAGCGATTAGATCCTGACCCAGAAATCCTTTATATCATTCAATCTACTTGTCATAAATCCACTCTCTTCTTTGCTCTTCTTCATTTTCATTGATAATACCAACCCGAATATAACCAACATAAAAAATGGCAACAATAAAATTGTTTTTGATGTTTTGTTGACAATATGTAGGTATTTGACCGATATGTCAGAAACTCAAGAACTGAAGGAATGTGTTAAATCAAGTATTTTAACTTATCCCATACTAGTTGGTCCAATCTAGAACCCATATACTAGAATCTAAATCAGACACCATATAGTACATTACAACACAAAAAGAACATGACATGGACGACATTCAAAGGGCTTGGGCATACGACATCTTCGCTAGTGTTGGGCTAGTGTTATTAAGGTCCTAAGGAGCAGTTGATTAATACATTTAAGCCTTCAAAGGGTTGAGTTTTTTGCAGTTTCTCTGTTAGCAAACTTTTAGGTGCAAACAAGCATTTTAGCTCCTGGGCAGTCTAGTTAATAAAGATCAACATTTCAAAGAGGTCATAAGTTCAACTCTCCTTTGGATTTACTTATCAAAAAAAATAAAAATAAAAAATCAATCCAAACAAACAAGCATTTTTGTGAGCCTTCTTCAAAGGGTTTGCACAATGGAGTTCTTACTTCCTTTGGGATTCAGCTGATCCAAATTACAATCCATTTCATGATCTTATTAATCACCCTGTACACAAGCACGCTTGATTGTGATGCTACTACTTTTACCAGTCAAAACTTTTACCCTGATATGAGCTTTTCTCCCACACTGGAATCCTGAAGGCATGCTGCAATCCAAACCGGTTAAATATTTGATAAACTCCTGAGGTACAAATTTTTTTTTATTCTTCTTTAAATATAAAACATTTTCTTTGTAAAGATATTTTGTCATTTCACATGTTTATTTGAAAAATGTGAAACTAGATACAATGGTAAGTCACTTTTAAAAAGTTTGTGAAAAATCTATTGTACCCTTGATTTTAAAAAAATGAAAATAATACAAGGGATAATTAAAAGAATGTGTATGTTTAGGTCCTATTTGATAACACTCCGGATTCTAGATTCCATGGATTCTGACTCCCAAGGAACCATTTGGGAGTAGAATCGCGTTTGATAAACCTTATTGAATTCTAGTTCTCAAAGAGTGAACTAGTTCATAAAATGACTTTAGAATCTAAATTTTTATAGTACAAAAAACATAATTTCACGTTTTGGAGCAACTTTTTGGTAGAATAAAAAAAGTAAAAAAGAAGCTCTCTTCTCTCATGGCTCCTTTCTTCTTCACAAAATGAAAGCTTGACTGCTACCACCACCACCGCCTTGCCACCACCACCGTCGCCACCACCACCACCACCACTACCACCATTGGCGTCTCCACTTATTCTCTAGAATTCGATTAGTTGGATATTCTCAGTGTTTGTTAAATATGTTTCTGTTCCAAAGATGTCCTAAAATCTATTCTAAAACTGCATTATCAAATATGTTTCTACTCTAAAATAATCCTGGAGTAAATTTTTTGCTCCAAAATAAAACTAAGGAATCCAGAGCAAAAAGGTGGGCGTGTGTCATTCACATAATCCATAAAATAAAAGGTGCTACTTATTGTCCCAAAATAAGTGAAGGTAGAAGTAACCTTCTTTTGATTGTCTTTTGCCTTATTCTTAAAAATTACTTTGAGGTTTTCCAAAATATTTTGAAGGTGAACTTATCCTTGTGTCATTTTCTAGAGTATCATTTTATGTAGGGGTGTCAATCGGTTGATCTCGGTCCTCATTTGCGAGGCATGGACATTTATATTCAGTCCAGTCAATCTCAATCCCTAATCGGTCTATTAACGGACTTCAATGATGTAAACCAATTAGTCCATAAATGGTTATGTTATTTGGTCTTATGCTAATCGTTTCAATCCTGTCAACCGGTCCACAATAGAAAAAAGCACAACCCTTGGCCCATGTTCTATTGTAATTGGTTATTATTTATTCTACATTTGCAACATAATAGCCTATTTTAAGTTCTTAATTAAAAGAACATAACTTAAATGAAGAGGGAGAATGAGAGACAACTTAAGGTTTAGGTTTTTAAGGATTTGGCTTAATGGTCATTTGATCGCTCGGTCCCAAGTTTGGTCCATAATCGATCGATGTGGTCGGACAACCAACGAGCTACACGCTTACACTGTAAAAGACTGATTAATAATCAATCCAGACCTAAGCTTGACACGGTTAGTAACTGTGCAGGTTGATATGGATTTTAAATGGTTGGTCCAATTCAATGGACACAGTGTTGGCTAGAAATTGACACCCCTACTTTTATATATGTTTTATTATTATGTATACATGTAAAATGAATAGATTTATATATGTTTTAATATTAAGTATACATGTAAAATGACTAGATTTTACCTTCAGCCCTGTTTATTTTGCTGTAAAATTTTCTATACAAACCATATACATAAAAATTTTCCTCCATTATTCACCCAAAAAAAAAACTCCTCCATTTATATTTTATTATTTTTTCAATGCATATTTACATTAAAACAAACAATAAAAAATCCTATTTTATAAAAAATAATTCTTTTTCTTTTTTATCCATTTTACATGGAAACAACATGAGTCATTGACAAAATAAAGATATATTGTAGAAGACCAAAACAAATAAAGTTACATTATGAAAAAAATTTCATCTACACCCCATCAAAGATCCTTAACATCATCTACACCCACAAGAATACCGAAACATCACCTAGGTCCACTTAACTGACGGAAATCACTAAAATTGTTGAAATACAATTTTACCCCTCAAATAAAAATTTTAAAAAAGAAAATTTATGTTCATTTACGAATTTAGCCTTCAAATGTTACTTATCCCTGCTGCAACAAAGCCATGTTTAGATTTAGGGGAGGCTGACATTGGCAAATCCGAACTTAATTTGGGTCGAAAATGGATGAATCTGGGAGGTTTTTACAGTTTTCACAAAATACCCAAATGCTACAGAAACATGGACGCCATTAAAGTATAGAGGAAAGCAGAGTAACAATCCTAATTTTTTTGAAGAAGTAAGTTAAGAAGCAGATAAATTGATCTGCAAAACCTAAAGAAATTATTGGGTTTCTATGGATTTTATTTTCCCTCTTTCCATTGGAGAATCAGAAAAGCTTTAAGTAGTTGATTTTCTTTCAAAAATGCAAATTGAATGGAAGTGACGTCTTCATCATTATGCAAATCATTTTTTTCTTTTCTTTTCCCGGTGAAAACAAACTGTTCATCAAACTGCTAGATAATCGTCCAAGATTTTTAACCTGCGATGAAACAATCTGCTGCTATTTCTCCTACGGCTTCACAAATCCCCCCTTAAGTTTTAGTATTATCTATAATATCCTTTTAATTAGGGTAGGATTCCATATCCATGCACATGAAATCGAAAAACAAAAATTTTCCTGCTACCTTGTTTGCACGAAATTTTGTCCAGACCAAGCAAACTTCTCAACATTGATAAACATTTACCTACCTTTGTTGCAGTAATAACCGTGGTCGGGGAAGATGAAGGCACCATTGACGGCAAAGAAGAAAACTCTGAACTTCGTAGTCCTCGTCCTCGTCGAGTAAAGGTAGGGTTTCGTCCTTTGTCGCCCTCGAAAGGAAAATGTTAAGTCTCAAGTTCTACTGTTTCACTTACTGTTTCGAAGTGAAACAGTTCGAAATAGAAGAGGTTTCGAAACAATTGTCAAAAGGATATATTGGTCTTTTCAACCTACAAAAATAGTATTTTTGTCCGTGAAAAATTTCAATCCACCTGACGTCAGTATCTAACGGGAATCAACTGACGGAGTGGACTTCTTTGATTACCACAGCAAAAGTTAGTGGACCTAGATGATATTTCGGCATTCTTATGGGTGTAGATGATGTTAAAAATCTTTGATGGGGTGTAAATGAAATTTTTTCTTACATTATCTTTTTGCCAAATTTGATTACAACAGAATTTTCCCTTAAATAAATTACTCATTTTTTTCATATTAAAAAAATCTGATCAAGCATGTAGAAGAAACACGAACAAAGAAAATCCTAGTCTGCATTTCATGAAAATGACTTTCTCTACATATGGACAAAGATAAAACCAAAAAAAAATAAAAATAATATAAAAACCCTACTGCCCTTCGCATGAGACTGGCATCCTCCCTTCACATTAGTTCCTGAAAAAGACCCAACGCCGCAGCTAGAGGGGCCCTTTGGCCTAAGGCCCCAATTATTTTTTAACTTCTTTTAACCAAAAAAGAAAAAGAAAATCAAAAGAACCCCAACCTAAAGAAAGACATACAAAGGGAAAGCAGCAAAGCCGAGCAACTAGCAGTGAACTCATCCACAATATACATATATGAACTCATCAGGCTGGCCCCTATTTTGTGCACTCATAAGCCTCTAGTTCAGAAGCAGCTGCCCTGTCCAAAAACCATACCAACTTCCCATTTTTGGGACAAACCATTCGAGCTGGCGAAACCGGGCACTCAGGCCCCAAGTCATCAATTGCCAAGTGTACAGCTTCTGCCTTGTTTGCTCCTTTCACTACCACTGCAACATTGGAAGCCGAATTGATGACAGGCAAAGTGAAAGTAATCCTCTCAGGTGGGGGCTTGGGGGAATCAGTGATGAAGGTGACCCACTCATCATTTTCCTCAAGTGCCATGTGGTTTGGGAAGAGGGAAGCAACATGCCCATCTGAGCCCATCCCAAGAAGGATGAGATCAAACTTGGGGCAGTCACTAATCTCAGATACATCAACTGTGCGAGTTTTCACTAGTTGCCTGAGGACAAACCCATACTCATTAGCAGCTTCCTCAGCAGACAAAGAATCGTTGATAGAGTATACATGACCGGGGACAACCGGAACCTGGCAATTTCAGATATACATGAGGATAAATGTGATAGCAGCAAATGTAAAGATTATGCTCCACAGATTCTTTGTGGGGGCAGTATATGTGCAGTGAATGTTGGAATGTAGATTTCTCAGTAGGAAAGCTTTGAAATGAAGCAGCATATATAATTAAATTACAACACACTACCTTTCAAATTTAATAAAGCTAAATATTATGGATCATATTGTAGAACTTCACACCAAAATGGCCAAATCACATTCCTATCCTTACAATATTCCTTCTGTACATGATTTGTGGAAACTTCCTTATTCCTCCTTTGAAAAAAGGTGAGGGGAGGATGAAGGAAGGATTATAGCCAGGCCTCAGGGATGATATCCTGCAGGCAATTAACTGTGGAACATGGAAAAAGTATTGAGTCCGGCAGATTTAGCTGCAGAAAGGAGGGGAATTCATGGAAAATCTGGGTGTGAATCAACAAAGTGGCAGTTTCAAAAAGTTGAAGAAGTGGGAGTTCTAAGACTGTTTATACCAAATCAACTAAAAAAAAATAAGGCTGTTTATACCAAGAATGGGAAAAAAACATTGGACGTCTTAACAAAGAAAAGTACATAAGCAGCTTGGTCATATTCCACATGCCACATTGCAAGGGTTGAGTTGGTCAAGGTGGTACCTTGTATGGTTCGCACTGTACATCTAAAAGGGATATCAGTCCTAGACTGTTTCATACTTCCATGAATTTATACCATCAGTCAATAAACTGCTATATTTTTCAAGGAGGGTGACCACTTTATACAAAAAATGTAAAATTTAGAACTGTTTCCAATCCAACCCACCTGGGACCCTGCAAAAAGGGGCTTGCATAGTGTGGTTGCTCAGAGGCCAGAGAATCAAATCAATTGAAATAGAACAGGAGATAGGACAAGGGTAGGGCTCCGTTGGGAGAATCTGAGCAATAGCTTCATTAACTAAGAATTCATGGTTACAACTGAGGCAGTTGATCCCTTACACAGAGCAGGATCAAACTCCTTTTGTAAGAAGCATTATCTTTCTAATCTCAGGCAATAACAAAATAGAAAATAATTCCAACAGCTAACAGACTTTCTAAACTAGAATAAAGCTAGACCTAAATGACATAACAAAAGACAGAAACAAAATAAAACTCAATCTAACACAATCTACTCCTGCTGGAAATCTTCTAGAAGCTTGCTATTGCTGGACAAAATCAAATTGAGGCCAAATCTCCAAATCAAGGGAAATCGATCAGCTATTTCTCCTTTTTCTTCCTACACACCAACTCAGTAATCCATTGGGATGCAATGTACACACCTCCTTTTGATAGATACATACAGCCTTCGTTTTAACCACTTATTTCTCCTCAAAGATAAATAGGGCAAGCTATCTATTCAATATCTTGTAGGGAAACAACTTAATGGTTCTCAACACGGTAGGTCACTCATAGCCAGTGAACAAATAATATCTTATAGCTACTAATATATTAAGGAACCAACTTGTAGAAAGGGATTTGTGTGGGTTTTGTGTGTGCACCATTTCCCTTATCCTTCTCTGCCAATGGTTTCGAGGGAAATAAGAATGAGAAAATAAGTATTTTGAAATAAAATCTGATATTCGTTGAAATCCAAAGAAACTACATCCCTTTGACACTTTTGGATCATAGCCTTTATCCTTCTCCTTCTCTTTTCTTACCCTCCACTAAACTCATTCCACTACCATTTGAAGCATCCGATCAATCCAAACAATGATTATTTCAGTTACCATTAGTCAATGTGTCAGACTATCATTGGCTCAAAAAAAAAAAAACAAAAAAACCCATAAGATTTGATTAAAAGGAAAAGAATAAAAGCAGTTTTCAAGCATTAGTTGCATTAGTTGCACATAACCTCGCTCTCTTCAAAGCTAGCAAACTTTCCATGTGCCTTCTTCTCTTCTTTGGTACAAGTTGACATGCACCTGCCCTAATAGTTGTCTTGTGTATGGAAAAATGTAATTGTGAAGGAAAATGAATTATCCATGGAGTTCAGATGCAAATTTTACACCACCAGCTCCAGGCTTGGATCCAAGCACATGTATCAATATCCAACCTAAAAATCCAGAATTTATGTAACATGTATTTACGTATCTCATCCTCTCAAAGATTCAGATCCAGATCCTAATTTGAGTTTAAGCTTCAGATAGCCAGTGAGATCTAGTCCACATTTTAAGCTGGATCTAACTTTGCAAACCAAACCTGCTAAAAGATGCAGTTGATAGCGGATTTCATATTCGACCAACTCCATTCATGCCTAAATGCAAAATCGCAATAATCTACAATGACACTAGTTAAATATGTGTGAAAAATTTAATTAGTATAACATTTCTCAAACATAGCACCCACAAAAAAACAAAGACATGGATCCAGTACACAAACACACACCAAAAAAAAAAAAAAAACCTTGTGTGGTTTCCCATCAAGAAAACAGAGCTTGAATGAAAGTTCCCATCCACATTACAATGGAAGAGGCAATTGATTCACACTCAACAATGGACTGGTTCACCCTCTGTGGGGAGACATCTTGGGCTTGCCATTTGCTTAACAACATCCTAATTTAGGTACAGAAATGGAATTATAAAAAATATGCAAACAGGTGGGCTACAAGAATACCAGAGATCATAAATCAAAGGCTCTCCTTTCATACAGATCTGCATTAGCTCTAATGAAATTCAAACTGGCAAAAAGATTGAATACATTTTAGAGGTGGGTTCATCCTTGACTAGCAAAGCCCACGTAAACTTAAAATCAATAGCATTTGAAGAATTCTTGGACAACGATATGTTTGGAGTGAAAAAACAATTGAATATCTCAAGCTTCCCACCGTTAACAATAAAGATGTAAAATCAAGAGATACTCTTCAGAAACATACCTTGGACAAAAGTCCATCCTTAGCTAGCTTATAATTACTATCTGCATGATTCTTTGCCACAACACGCTCGTCAGCCCAAAATATATACCATTTTGACCAGTCTACAGTCTTGTTATAAGGAGTTTCACATAGTTTCCTGGCCCCAACAGGAAATAATAGAATCACTTATTAATAAAATAATAATTGTAAAATGAAATTATAGAAACCCAAAAAACTCAACCAAATCATTGAAATGGACAATAAAATATGATGTAATGAAAAGCGTTTTTACCCCATCAAACTGATGAGAGAACCACCGGACAACGCAACGGCAAAGAATCCCCTCTCCTTCACTGATATCTCAGATAACTCAGCTATGTAGTCAGCCAAATCGGTGGCAAGCTCATCAACATTTTCATGAATTCTCACATCCCCTCTATCCTTGAGACCCAGAGAAATTGCCATTGTTTTTCAGGAGTCTCCTAATCAAAAGCTGATCCTACAGCGAGGAAAACAAAAATATTTAACCAAAAATCCAGTTAAGAAAATTTTACAGTGTTTCAAATCAAAAGGCAAATAAAAATCAAAATTAGTCTTCAAATAAAAGTGGCAGAAATATCGATGATTGTTAAAGAAATAGTAGAAAGCCCAATACTTCCAAACCGCCACTGGATTTGTAAGAATTATTATGCCAGCATCTCAGAATTATTGAGTACAAAAAAAATGTAGAGAAAGAGAAAGCCATACTCTTTACAACAAATTAATAGCTTGAAAATGCATATCATAAAAAAAGTATAAAGCTTCTGAACCAGGGTAGAAGTAAGCGGGTTAAAATCAGCTTAATATAGATAGAGAACTATGCAATGCACTCAGAAACGAAGCCCAAGAAAATATGACCAAACTTCTTAGTCTACTGATGCAATTCAAATGAAACAACGATCCACTAACGGCAGTCCAATTCAACTGAAGAAGGCGATTAAGTTCCCAAAACAAATAATGATCAGAAAAATTAAAAACAACTCATTGACCATAGATTTTAGAACAAAAAAAGAGAAACCCAGGTTATAAACTAATCAAAAACGTTAGATTGCAGAAAGAAGAATCAAAGCACACAAGCCCTCCTAAATCTCTCGAAACCTAGGATCCAAACTACCCACAAATTATAAATAAGAAAACGCAACCCCCACCCAAAAACAAAGGCCTTACAAGCAGAACGGAGACAAGTAGCAGAGAAAGCCGAAACTAAAGACGACGGAAGATGGAAGATGGAAGATGGAAGATGGCTTTCCCCTCCAAATATAATACAAGACTCTAATCCAATTAATGATTAAAAAAACTTGCAAAGAAGATGAGAAGAATTTACCTTCCACTTCCACGTGCATTACACGACTGTGACAGAGCAGAGACAGTGAGTAACTCTCTCTATCCCTCTCCCTGTGAATGGATAACGCAAAAGGTTTATGTGACAGCCTCGTCCGTAACGTATTTATGGTGACCCATTTTACTGTAAATGCACTTTCTTGTTCTGGATTTACAGGAATTTTTGGTTTTTTGAGAATTTGTCGAATTTTAACCTGACATGTGATACAAGTCCTTAAATCTATTTTTTCCATACAAATGATGGAATATGGATAGACCTCTTTGAAAAAAAAACCTGCTCCCAAATTTAAAAACCAACTTCCCTACCCCTTTTTTAAGGAAATTCCATTTCGCTTATTGATCCTCTGTTCAGGATTGTGAAAATGAGTAAGTTGATAGAAATATAAGGGGACATAAGGAAAAGGAAACATGGATAGCAAAGCACTTACGGACAGATAGAAATCTTCTCTATTCGTTCAGTCGTTCAGTTGAACATCAGACGACTAGAATACATTGAACACATATCCCAATGTAATTCCAATCGTCTGATGTTCAGCTGAACAACTAGACGGATGGAGAGAAATTTTATAACTTACTAGTTGTTATAGAAAAGATCTAAAAAAATGGAAAAGAATTCTTAATGGGTATGTAGTAATTGATATCTTCAATGGACTCTTCAAGATCAACAAGAGAAACATATGAATTATGTGAAAAGGTGTGGGACACACCATGGCAGGGGATTTTTTTCCATTGGTCGGCGATGGTGTAGTAGTGCAGGGATCCAACGGTGGAGTGCATTAGGCATCTATCGTGATGCACTCCTTGCCATTGGGTCTCATGCCGCCATGCCATCATGGGCCATTGGAGAGCAAACACGAACATTCTAGAGGAGGGGTGGGATGATCATTTTATTATCTTGTGTGAGGGTGTAGGGGACGTTGTCGCAACATTCTTTATCCCCAAGGCTCCGTTTGTTTTGATTTAAAATTTTACGTGTAATATTTTATATGTAAAAAAAATTTCAAAATTTATTTACAGTAAATAAATGAAACACAAATTTCCTTTTCCATTCCTTATAGAGATCACTATATTTATCTCTTGGAAATAAACATTGAAATTTTATTTTACGAACAAAATATTACAGTTAAAATTTTACAGTAAAATTTTACAACAAATGGAACACAAATAAAAAATTAGATAGCAAATCAAACAATTCATCTCCAAAATAAATTCCGGTTAGAAGAAAACTTAAGACTTATTTAAAAAAAAAAATCCATATGGACTCTATTTATTTTTATGTACAATTAAAATATTTTAAATGTAAAAAGAAATAAACTAATTGTTTTGTTTCTAAAAAGTAAAATATAAGGAGAAGGGAAAAAGATCTTTGTACCACTGGGAGGACAGGATGCGGATCCTTTAATGTATTGAAAACAAATTTTTTACGTTAAAACTTTACATGTCATACTGACAAATGTACCAATCAACTTCTTTCTTTTAAAGAATTTTTTATTGGAATGTGATAGAATCTCTTTTTAATAATTGATATTAAAAGAAATTAAAATTAAAGGTTTCACTTTCTCTTTCCTCCTTGTTCTTCCATTCTGCCATCTACTAAATCTGGAGTCAAAACTAAGTTAACAAACACCCTACACCTGATGGTGATAGTTTATGCATGCATGCATGCTCATGCATAATGATACATGGAACCTTCTCTAGGACATGGATGACACCCAATATTAATCGTCCTGATTGGTGGTTATTCATGCTGCTTTTCTCTTGTTGTGTCACCATATATACATCTTAATATCTTATCAACACTTGCATTCTCCATAAGAAAAAGAAACCTTAAATATATCAAATTTAAGATAAGAAAAATTAAAAAAAAATATTAAAGAGTAAATTAACCTAGATATGACCTAATCTGTTTATCTGTTAATGATCATATCAGTATTAATTGGGTCCAAAAGTATGAAATGTAACATCAAAGTGCTCGTCATACATGCAAAATCTTTCGTTTATATTAGGCAATTGCAATCCTTTTTGGTAGGCCTTGAGGGCCACATTGAGAAAATCTTTTGTTGGCAAATGCATATAGAGTTGCAAAAGTCAAATGTCTCCAATATAGTGATAACAAGTTTAATTCTGAATTATTGTCCCTTTTAGGCTTGAACAGCTGTCTCAAGTAAAGGAGCATTACATACATTGGTTGATGATGGTCCTAAGGCACCAACTTTATCATTTGTCTTTTTTCTTTTGTTATATTTTTGCTTTAGGAAAGTTCCCACACTCTCAAACTTGAATCACATCCATAATTGGGCCGCCTAGTGAGGGATCTGGTGATGAGAACTCTTTGGGCCATAGTTTCATGCATCGCTCTACCTACTCAATGAGTATCCGACGTCGGATCTCGCACTGGGTGATCTAGCCGCTAAAGAGGATTCGAGCGTTTTTCTCTCATTCTTCCAGACCATATACATTCCTTATTGATGAAATTAATTCTCGTGATTAGTGAATCACACTGATGGCATGGGAACCCTCTCCCTTGTTTTATATATACATCATGAGAGAGAGTCCTCTAAGAGCGAGTGGGGAAGGGTATGCCAGAAAGGGCAGTGGTCTACATAGTGGATCGGAGAAGAGTGAATGTCCGGAGGAAGAAGATAAAAATAGAGAATATGATGGGAAAGAGAAACTTTTCCCATAAATTATTACAAGAGTTTCACACCAAAAAAAAAATATCAGACAAATCTTCCCCATATCACTTTCTTTAATTTTTTTTTTTTTCTCTTTATTTATTGGTTTGCCTCCCCAAAACCAGCAACTGTACACTTTTATAGTTGCTGGTAATTTTGAGAACTTTTGTCCACTCTCTAATCAACTGATATCTTATTCCATCTGAGAGAAACTATCTTTAAAACCCACAGATTGAACCCCAACCAATGTACTAATTCCACCACTTGAGGCATGAGGATTCTTTTCCGTTTGGATGTCTCTTAATGCCATTTTAATTCATCCATTGTTGTTTTCATGATTTAAGTTGGATCGACCTGTTCGCATTGTTTTGTATTATTTTTGAAACTGATGGATCCTTGATGATATCAGCATGTTTTAATATCATTGATGATATCAGTTTTTTTTTAATATTATAGTTTGAACATATCCAATGCCAACCTTGTTCCCCTTTCTTCTTTATTGAGTTCCAAAGGTGTCTTGTCACATCATTTTCAGTTTACCTAACGTCCCACCCACCACCATGCAATTAAGGTGAAATGATGTCAAATAAAGAGAGGGAGCTCTGGAATCGCTGGCTTTATCCACAGGCAGTCTTTACGAAGGATAAAGAAAACCCATAATAACCTAAGATGATTTCACCCAAAAAAAACAAAAACATGGGATGAGCCACAGACACGCATGATGATGAAACAAGACTTCCCTAACCCAAGTTTCAGGTATCTAGTACTGTCAGGTCTTTTCTGATGTGGGGTTGTTATGTGGAATCCGAATAGTATCCTATGTGTACAGGTATAGGAGATAGGCACCGTCACATGGAAATGTGATCATCCAACGATCTTAACTAAAATAGCCAATAAAGAAATATGGTGGAGCTCTTAACAATGAAAAATTCGTCTATTTTGAAAATTTTCTTCTTCAAAAGAGGTGAGGGAAAGAGAAGACGAGAGAGGAGAGGGAAAAAAGAATTTACGAAGCAGAAGCCAGGAGAAGAAGACAAAGCAGAATCCAGGAGGAGAAGACGAAGCAGAAGGTAGGAGGAGAATACGAAGCAGAAGCCAGGAAAGAGAAGACGAAGCAAAAATTTTCTTTTCACTCATACGAGAGTCGTGAGACAAAGAAAGAGAAGACGAGAGAGGAGAGGGAAAAAAGGAAATCCAAAGCAGAGAGATGGAGAAGACGAAGCAGAGAGGTAAGTTTGTCTCCGTCGATTCTCATTTTGTTGAATCCGAATCTACTTCCATCAGTCCATGTGTAATACTTCACTTGTTTTCTATAGAATTTAAAGAAAAGCACCATCAGTCCATGTGTAATACTCGTTTTGTATTTGCTTGAGTCTGATCGCCACCAAAAATCCTGCTTATTTATTTATTTTTTGGATTAAAAAAAACAGATCATTGTTTACATTCTTTAATGAATAGAAAATGCAGAAAACTTATAAACTCATTAGTGGCATCTCTCTTTTAACTAAAAAGAAGAGATTTATTAGCCATGAGTAATAATGAAATAGAAAATCTTTTACTACTAACTACTATCTTGTTCTAATTATGTTCTTGAAAGCAAAACAAGAAATTTAAAAATAAATAAATAAATAAAATTTGATTTATCTAAGATTAATACCTGTAAAATCTTTGTAGTATTGTTGGCACTAAAGATTTTATGAACAGAAGCAAATCTTTGAGGATCATTTGAAGGGAAATAAGAAGCCAAGATACAATATTGAGGGCATCTTCTTCTCAGAGATTTGCAAGCTGCACAACGGGTGGAATAAGACATTCTTTGATTATAGAATCTATTACAGACCTTAGAAAATCCAGAGATGGATTCACTATTTTAACCAAATCTTAATGTGAGATTTTGAAATAGATTTTTTTCTTATTTTTTCAAATATATGAGAGCTGCATATATTCTAAAATTGGAAGGGAATAACGGCTAGAAATTTAAAACTAAGGAAAGTGTTTGAGAGTGTTAAGATTGGAAGGTCATAAGCTAGAAATTAATTTCAAACTAGTTTTATAGTTTTAGAAGAGAAAAGGTAAGTTTATGGGAATATGAAAGATTACCAGCATTAGAAAATAAATATAGAAGGCATGGAGAGGTGACCAAGAATGTTCCTTACCGGATGAGGATTACATTATTTACATTAAATAAAACATGGCTATCATTTATAACCAGATGAATGATATATGGGAAAATGAAGTATATGCTATCGGTGTCTACTTCTCTCTCTCTCTCTCTCTCTCTCTCTCTCTCTCTCTCTCTCTCTCTCCTTTTTGAAGTCAAAGTGACTGGCTACTGATCTTTCTTGTACTCTTATTTTCCCTGTTAGCGTATAAGATTCCAATATACCATGCTATTGTAGAGATCGCTCTTTTTTTTTTTTTTTATTGGATGTGCATTTGTCTCCCATAATATAGAACAGAAAAACTTTTCCGCCGTCTTTGATTTTCCCAAGTTCATTGAATCAGAGAATCCAAAAACTCACAAATTTTTGTGATTTCTTTGTTTTTTCTTTCAATTCCATTTTTATGGTTTCAAGCGATTCCGAAATGATGCAGGAATCGTTCATGTCCCCAATCCCAGTTAGTTGCATCCAATATTAGTTTTGCAGAGGAGAAACTAACTCCTAGTGAACCTGAACAATGGAGGAATGTGGAAGTTTTATTTACACATGAATTTATTTTCATGGTCCCATATATATTTACTATGTGGTGTCTCCATTGATATACAAAATTTGATATTATGTAGTCCTCTGACATTGATATATGATGGTTTATAAGTTAGCTGATAATTCAACTTTGGCATTCTTAAGGGCAACTTTGATTCAATGATGAAAGCTAATTGATGCTTATTTCATTTCATTTGTGAAATTTATGGTTTTGCTTTGCTTCTTTCATTTCATTTGTGAAATTTGTGAAAGCTAACTGATTCTTCTTTTATTGTGCGATTTGACAGTAAGAGATACTATCAACACAATCAATCTGATTAAAAAGCTTTGACTCTGAATTATTGGTTTATTCAATACTATCAAAGAAATGGGAGATCACAACATTGAGGAAGATGTTGGGGATATGCCTGTTATTGGAATGAAGTTTAGGTATGAGAAAGAAGCATATAATTTTTATAATGCATATGGGAGAAGTATGGGTTTTGGTATTAGAAGAGATACTTGTAATTGGAGAAGGGAACCTGATAAGAGTAATAAACTCTTAACTTCGAGAATGTTGTGCAACAAAGGTGGATATAGGAAAGCTGATAAACGGGATATTCATACTGTTTTGTCTCAGAAAGAGACAAGGACTGGATGTCCTGCAAGAATGGGGATTCATTATTTATATAATGAAGAACATATGAATGTTATAAATTTATTGAAGATCACAATCATCTTCTCCACCTACCGGTTACTATGCATTATATGCGTTCACAACGGAACGTGTAGAGTGTACAAGCCTCTCAGATAGATTTGGCGGATGATTCAGGAATTCGACCTAAGGCTTCATATGACTATATGGCTAAGCAAGCAGGTGGGACAAGTAACCTTGGACACACCCGGATAGATGTCATAAATTATCTTCGGACAAAGCATCAGCATGATTTACAATACGGTGAAGCGGCTAGTGTATTGAGGTACTTTGATGATAAAATTTCTAACAACCCTTATTTTACTTATTATACACAGCTAGACTCGGAGGACAAGATTACAAATATTTTTTGGGCTGATCATAGGATGAGGATAGATTATGGAGTCTTTGGTGATGTAGTGACATTTGATACTACATTTGGCACTAACAAAGAAAATAGGTCATTCGGCGTATTTTCAGGATTCAATCATCATAGAGGATGTATAATTTTTGGGGCTGCATTAATGTATGATGAGACAGCAGAACCATTCAAATGGTTGTTTGAGAAGTTCCTTTTAGCACATGGTCAAAAAATACCAGTAACAATTTTTACTGATTAAGATGTTGCAATGGCAAAGGCAATACCACAAGTTCTAACAGGTACATGGCATGGGTTGTGTTCATGGCATCTTATGCAAAATGGCATTAAACACTTAGGAAATCTAATGATTGATGGATGTAGCTTTTTAACAGAATTCAAAAAATGTGTGTTTGAGATTGAAGAGGAAGAGGAATTTGAAAAAGCATGTGAGCAGATGATAACAGAATATGATATTAGTGAAAATTCATGGTTATATCGTACCTATGTTGTGAAAGAGAAATGGGCCAAATGTTTCATGAAGAAAACTCTCACCTTAGGTATAAGGAGTACACAACTCAGTGAGAGTATTAATAGGGATTTAAAAGACTACTTAAGCCCTCATTTGGATGTGGTACAGTTTTTTAAGCATTTTGAGAGGGTATTTGAGCATAAGCGAGAAAATGAGTTAAAGACTGAGTTTGATGCAAGAAATAAATTTGTGAGGAATATGTATCCAAGATCCTCCATCATGAATCAGGCTGTAGAAATTTATACTCCAACAATATTTACAACATTCCATGAGGAATATGTGGAAAGTAGTGCATGCTACGTAAAAGGTAAATGTTTGAGTCCTGATCTACATGTGTATGTAGTTGGCCTCCGGGGTAAACAACCTGAGTATAAAGTTGTCTATGTACCATCTGAGGCTTCGATAGATTGCAGTTGCAGGAAGTTCTACACATTTGGCATTCTATGTTGTCATGTATTAAAAATTTTAGAACATGTGGAAGATACAGAATTTATACCTGAGTCCTATATTTTTAGGAGGTGGACGAAGACAGCAAGACACAGTATAGTGCAAGACAGCAAGGGAAACCAAATTGAAAATGACCTTAATTTGGATTGCACACAACGTTACACAGTTCTTTGTCCTAAATTGATGAAATTAGCATCACTAGCTAGTAATTCAGCAGAGGGGTATTCACTGATTACCAAGGCAACTACTGACTTGTATATGCAACTACAAGATATTGGAATTGAAGATCCCGTCCAAACAGAGCATACTACCTACTTAAATGTGAAGGGTCTAAAGAGGAAAAAAGGGCAGAAAGGTGGCAGAAGACATAGAGGTTGTTTAGAAAAGGGAAGAAAGGGAAAGAAATTTTGTAAGACCCTCACGCCACGAACCCGGTCTAACCTTATATTTCGTGTCATGACCAGTCTACATATCATGGTCAAGCCAAGTTGACCAAGTGCGTGAAGAAACCCAAGACCCAATATGAAATTTAACTCAAAAACAGTCAAAATGAGGGTAGGGTCACATGCCTAAACAGGTAGGGTCGATCCCACCTCAACAGAAGTCCAACCCATGACTTTTTAGTTGTAGGGTCGCATGACTAAGAAGGTGTAGGGTCGATGGATCTTGCGACCCTACGTCCGACCCTACAATGACAGACAGAAACCGTAAATTAGGAAACTTTCCTAATTCCAAAGGGTTCTTTCCTAAACTCGATGGGACTTATTTTGAAGAGATTTTCTCTATAGATAGGACGTTCCTTAGCCGCTTTCACTCCTTTTAGAACCCTAATTGAAAGTGAGAGAAAGAGAAAGAGAAGGAAAAGAAGAAAAGAAGGAAATTGAAGAAAAAACTAAGGAAGAGGAGGAAGTTCAGAGAAACCTCTGAATCTCAGTCAACCTCAGGTATGAACCTAATTCCCTTCATAAATTAAGAGCCTAGAATAGATTATGAAGAAATTAGGATTAAGAGAAACCCAAATCATCCATCCATGGACGAGTTCCAAAAGAATCCATGGAAGTAATCATCATAGGCAATGAAAAGTGTGTAAAAATCATAGTTATGAGCCATAGAACAATCTTAGAATGGACCTACGAGACCACAGGATCGATCACATGCCCTCGGGAAGTCCCAGGGAGGGTGTAGTCTCACGTAGGATCGAATGGTATCTGACCCCATGTCCGACCCTACACCCTAGGGTCGCAGAAACTGCTTCCCTAGGTGCGACCTACCTTGCGACCTTAGAGTTTTTGTTAGTCTAAATTTAACGGAATTAATTCTAATTAAAATCTATCGACTTGTTAGGTCTTTCTAGTGATTTGAAAGTGATTCATAAAGCTTGAACGAGGATCTACGCTCAATCAAAGGTGAGGGAACAAGACCTAAACTAACTGGCTAATAATAAACTATTTTTGTTTATTGAGTCTAATACCATGAATGATTCTATGCTTGTATGATTGTAATGTGCATATCACATGTCATCCAATATTCCTGTTATTATAGTTCATGCATATTTAATTTCTATTTATTTATAATATGATGTTAATGATGATGCTAGGAATAGGCATGTGATTGTATGTGTGTGGTTAGTGTACTTGATGCGAGTGGGGCATCAGGGGAGGACGTGACACTGTGGTTCATCCTGGTCACCAGACTCTAGCTCTATCTCTACTCAAGTCTTGTCCACTAACATCATCGTATCGCCATTACCTTAGTAGAACTATTACGTCGTAGGGCATCAGGGGAGGTGGTATCGGACCGTGTAGTCTCTGACTCTATCGGGGGGCCTTAGCTCTATCTCTATGGACGTATTGAGGGATGCTGGGGTGAGGCCTTGGATACACTGTTTGACATTATGATTGGTTAGTTGCGAGCCCAGTTTGTAAGCCCTCGCCAACAGGGGCTTACGTGTTGGTATGGGTAGAGCATCAGGGGAAGTGTGATGCGATGCGGTCCTGAGCACTTTAGCTCTATCTCTATTCCATGGTGGATGCATGTGGGGGCGGCAATGGTGTTTGATCCATTGGGCGGTTCCACACATTCGTGTATAGAGGTGCGGTGGCCACCTATCCTTTCTATTGCACATTGCAAACTTATGAACCAGACCAAAGATATGAATTGAATGCATGCATATGTTTGTTGCATTGTTTTGTTTTGTTTTGTTTACTCACTTAGCTCAAGTTGGAGAGCTGACCCTCACGCACGTAATTCTTTTAGTTTATGATGTTGCAGGTATTACGGTTGAAGATTATGTCGACACGCCAACATACGAACAGGTGACGGCTATAATGAGCAAGCTGTAGAGGACTGTTATGATTCGTTAAGTGAGCGTTTCAACTATGGATACGCTTAGTGTTTAACTTTTGTATTTGGTTATTGAAATATGTATTAAATTATGTTTTGGTTACTTGGAGATAAATAGAATATTAATTATTTATCATGACTAGACCTCAGTTCATTATCTGTAAGACTTTCATTATTTACTTTATTATCTCTGATTAATGTGGAATGTGTTTTGGTTTAATATGGTGGAGATAGCCTATTCGAGATCCTGGTTGAATCGTTGGTTTATTGACGGTTCATCACACCATTCTGGTTGGTGTAGAATTGGGGTGTGACAAATTTACTCGGAACCAGTCACCTTCATTGGCTCCCCTGGCACCTCCTGAAGCTCCCCATTTGGCACCTTCTGAAACTCCTCAACCAACGGAGATTTACCCTTCCTTCACATCGTATTTAATGGTAATGATTTGGAATACATGTATTTAATATATGTCCCCATTTAAGCATTTTTTGTGTAAAAAATTGAGCCAATCTTTTTCTTATAGACACCGTTGGATCATTCAGACTCGACGTTGTTCTCTTCCCAATCCTCAAGAATGATGGAGCATTATTCTCAACCTGCTTGTTCCAGTAGTTTCAGGTGAAATACTAAAGTTTCAACTTATTGTGGTACATTATATGTCGATATACAATACTTATAATGCTATGTACTTTTGTTTCATTGCAGATACAATCAAGGTCCACCCGGACCAAATTGAATGAGTGCTGATATTTAATAAGAGTCTAACGTAATTATATAATTTTGATTGCATTATCCAATTTCTTTTTTATGATCATGGTTTTATATGATGAGACTGAAATGGAACTGTCCATGGAATGTTAGGCTGATGCATCGAAGAAGAAAATTCAATGGTTTTTTAATCCTTCATCTATTTGTTACGTATGTAGTTTTTGCTGATATTGTAACAGTCCTTCACCCACTAGTTTTCTCAACCCAATTTTTCTTTATCTCTCCATGGTAGACCAGTAGCTCCCTCTTTTTTCTCTCTGGACTCTCGCTTGATTGGCCACCTCTTCTCTGGACTACATCAAATGGTTCCCAATAAAAGGTTTATTGGTTGGATGGTAATGCCATTCTTTTGGTATTAGTTTAGGGAAATGATTCATCTACGAGGTGGCACCTTTGTTGAACTGTCTCTCTACCATTGCACTTTGTTGTCGGTGCAGATTCAACAACAGCTATCAAGAAGAAGACACTCCTCAGGCTCTTACAACTCATATGATGGACTCTTCGCAAGATATTACTGGTTTCCAGATTCAGGAACTTCTATCAACGATTCTTCTGGCAAGCTCCAGTCTTTAAGACCTTATCATGATATGGATTCGGTAATGGTTGCCACTCAATGATGTTTTTTTAGTTCCTACATTACAAAAAAACCTTCTTTCAGCTTCAAAGCTTACACCTGAGTACGCTTCTTCTTTTGAATTTGATGCTAACGGTTTTGTTATCAATGATATCAAGACCAAGGTGATTTTGGCATCGGAGAATAAAAGAAATGAACTGTATAACTTGCATCCTCCTTTCCTGGTTCAAAGGTAGATCATTTTGTTGATACAATCAGCAATGGTGGAACAAATAGCAAGTGTAGTGATGCTGTTGTTTTCTTTTCAAACGGGTTTACTTCTGTTTCAAATAAAGTGTGGTAAATGAGACTTGGACACCCTCAGAAATTAGTCATTGAGACTCTGTCAAACACTGGTCAAATTTTGATTTTAGTTTCCAAAATTCATTTTATATGTTCTAATTGTCAAAAGAACAAGAGTTGTAAGTTGTCATTTGTATCTTCTTACACCCATAGTACTACACCTTAAGAAAAAATACACTGATATTTGGGGACCAGTCCCTATACCTAGTGTTCAACAGTATAGATATTATTTGATCTTTGATTGATGATTACTCACCATATTCCTGGTTTATCCTTTATGAGTTTTAATCAAATTTTTGTAAATTTTCAATCAATGGTAGAGAGACAGTTCAACAAAGGTATTACCATGGATACACAAGTTTTCTTTTCTTACTAGTTGGTAATGATTACTTGTACTTAATGGTTATGAGGTTAATCCTATGTTATGAAATCCAGGAATTTTAGGCTGTGCATGGAATGTTAGGCTGTGCATGGAATGTTAGGGTGTGCTCGTTTGCTTGCTCCGATAACTCTATGGTTATGTGGCATGTAATTTAGGGCTATTTTTTTGCTTCTCTTTCATTGTTGTACTCTGATAAATTCTGATAGAAGTTGTCTTCTCTTCTTTCTGCAGTGTCAGTGAGTTTGAAATATGGATATTATGGGGCTTTTCATATGGTGCCTGGGACTTTTAGGTATGCTAGACACAATGTAAGACCCGTATCAAACTAACCCGGTCTTATCACCTTGAACCAGGTTTTCCCATCATGGTTGAGTCAAATTGACCAAGGGCGTGAAGGAGATCATGATCTCAGGTATCAAATCGACCCTAAAACACTCAATTTAAGGGGAGGGTCGCATACCCAGCAAAGGAGGGTCGGACCCCCCAAGACAGAAAGTCAGACCCTCAGTTTTATAGGGAGGGTCGGACACCTTAGGAACCCTAGGGTCGACGGGATCATCGACCCTCCCATCGACCCTCAGTTGCCGCCGAAACTGAAATTAGGAAATTTCCTAATTTTCGATTTGGATTACTTCCTAATCTCAAAGGGACTTATTTTAGGATGTTTCTACTCTATTTAAAGGACGTCCCTAAGCCTCTTTCACTCCTTTTACAACCCTAATTGAATTGAGAGAAAGAGAAGAGAAGGAAAAGGAGAAGAAGAGAAGCAAGGAAAAGAAGATAGCAAAAAGGAGAAGAGTTGCAGAGAGGGAGTAATCTTCTCAGGTATGGATACTAATTCCATGAGTTTCTACAGACCTTAGGTTAGATAATGATGAGAGTATGATCTCGGAGAAACCAAACCATCAACCCATGGTTAGGTTTTCATAGAAAACTATGGGAGATTACATGAAAGCTATCTAGGTGGATGATTCATGGTTCTAGACCATGGAATGAATGTTGAATGGACTGTAGGAGAAAGCCATAGGACCCCAAACACGAAGGATGGACTAAAAGGAGGGAAATTGACCAAAATCCACCGAGGGTCGCACAGAGGGTTGATGACCATCCGACCCTATGTGATCCTGAGGATCGACCCTCAGTGTTCGGGAAGTCTACATTGGGGAGGGTCGCACCCAGGGTCGATCATGACTCCGACCCTACCTCCGACCCTCAGTTAACAGAATGATTTTTAAATTCTGAATAAATTCTAATTAAATTTTATCCGCTTTGTTAGGTCTTCTAACAATATAATAACATTATAAAGGTGATTCTAAAGCTTGGAAGAGTATATATTAGCAAGCTAAGGTGAGAGAACAAGACCTAAACTAACTGGTTAATAATAAACTGTTTTATTTCTTGAGTCCAATGCCATATTAATTCTATGCGTGTATGTTTGTGTGTGCATTCAACATGCCATCCAATATTTCTATTAATTGTTCATGCATATTTACTTTACTGCTTATAACATGATGATGATGATGATGAGTATGAATAGGCATGTGAATGTTTGTGTTTGGCCAGTGTATATGGTGAGGGTAGGGATGGTATCAACCGGTACAACCATGATCGTTCTTCATGGGGTGTATATTGTGCCATGGTCTACTTAAGTCATGTCCACTAATGTCGTCGTATCGCCATTACCTTAGCAGAACTATTATGTCGTAGAGCATCAGGGGAGGTGGTATCGGTCCTTGTAGTCTCTGACTCTACCGGGGAGCCTTAGCTCTATCTCTATGGATGTTCTGAGGGATGCTGGGGTGAGGCCTTGGATACACTGTTTGGCATTAGGATTGGTTAGTTGCGAGCCCAGTTTGCAACCCTAGCCAGTAGGGGTTTATTTGTTGGTATGGTATCAACCGGTACAGCCATGCCATTTTCATGGAGTGTATATTGTGCCATTTTGGGTGTTGTGGGTGACAGTGCAGGAGTCATTGGGCGTATCCACACACTTGTGTATAGAGGTGCGACGGCCACCTATCCTTTCTATAGCTCAGTGCAAACTTTAAACCGGACCAAAGATATAAATTGATTGCATACATATGTATTGTTGCATTGTTTTGTTTGCTCACTGAGCCATGATGTGTGCTCACCCTTCGACGTCGAATATTTTTAGTTGAAGATTATATAAATGCTCCAGAGTACGGGGACGTTGCAACGATGGTAGCTGAAGATGAAGTGGATACACATGACATCTCTTGCGAGTGCAACTCATGTGTATTCGATTAGATTTTTAGTTTATTTATTTGGATTTATTAAAGACATGTATTGGATATTTATTTATTTATGTCTTAGTTGATACAGAATAATTTCGTTATTTAAATATTGATATCACAATAGATTCTCAGTTCATTTTATTATAAGACTTCCGCTATTTGTTTTATTTACTATGATTATTTATGTGGATGTATGGAGTTTAGATAACACGGATATAGCCTACTCGAGATCCTGGTTGAACCGTTGGTTTGTTAGCGGTTCATCACACCATTCTGAATAGTACGGAATTGGGGTGTGACACACAAGCTCTATCTAGTTCTTCATTTTTCTTTCTTCCATTTCATAGACACACTTGGCCCCAATGATTGATGAACCCACTCTATTTTCCCTTCAGGAGTAGCTGCAATCTTCATTTTTTTTTATCTTGAAGTACCTTGGAGCATGTGATGGTGAGGCATCTGAAGACAGTACAGTAGAGGAAGCACCAGTTTCTGAAACCATTCCATTAATGCAAGAGAAGAGAATTCAAATTTATTATGGAAGAAGTGAAGCATCTGAAGACAGTACACTTGGTTGTTTTGTTTATACTAAATATAGAGGATAATGGAGAATATGTATGCATATACACAACACAGTGGATGATTTGTGTTCTTATTATTCAGTTTGATAAACATGATGTCGGTATATCTGCAACCTAGGTCTTCTTCAACTTTGGACTTCTTGCATTTTTAGATCATCTGTTTTACTCTCTGACATTTTCAGATCATCTGTTATGGTCTACAACATTGGGAAAATTTTACATTTTTGTAAATGCCATTTGTATAGTTTATAGCTCAGTCTTGTCCAAACTGCCTATGTTCATCTGATATTTTTGTTAATACGAAATTATTGTTAATATAAGAAGGAATAGAATGATTGCAAAACACGAAGCTATAAGGAATTCAATACCTTGGTCATATTGCTCATTTTAAAAGGATTCTTACACTTGCTAGTTAAACCTACATCATAAAAGCCTTGGTGGACCAGTATTAATCAGATCCCCTTTCCACCTTTGTCTCTCAATTTATAGATGAAAAACACATTAATCTTTTTGAAAAGGCTTACTGGCACCTCTTCGACCTGTCAAGAAACCTTTGCAATATTTACTTATTAATCCAATTATATTATTAATCATGACACCCTTTAACTCTTTTGTGATTTGTAAAGACTTGAATCCAAAGTACTTTGACGGGCGACAGCTTACCCTCAGTTTCAATATGATTTTAGTACTTGAGACAATATTTTGTCGGATTGCCTGAATTGTTAGAGTCAGACTCTCCAGGCTGTGGACCATTTTGCTTGTTATTATCATTATTCCCAATGCTCTGAAAGTGAAATAGGAGTCCCTTTTATCACAGTGCATGCATGTAGTGGTAACTAGCTAGGAATGGATTCCATCAACCATCCCATGTGTGACCACTCTTATATATTGCTGATTGTAGGCTACACCAGAAACTGAATATGGTCGGATGAACATTGGTAGCCGGCCATCAAAGAGAAAACCTAGTGGGGGCATTGAATCACTACGTGCAATTCCATGGATCTTTGCATGGACTCAGACCAGATTTCATCTCCCAGTGTGGCTTGGATATGGTGCAGCTTTCAAGCATGCCATTCAGAAGGATGTCAGGAATCTCAAAAGCTAGAATTCAAAAGTTTCTTTTGAATCCAAGATCACTCCTAAATACATTGTTTTGATTAATTTCATGAACTCATATGGCACAGTTTCTTTTGAATTAAACACTAAAGTTTCAAGCACCTGTATCCCTCTACTGGAACAAGGCATTCATAAATTGGAAGAGTAATTTAGCCTGCCTCATGAAATGTTGATGCCTTGGAATTCTTCAAAATACAATAAACAGTACGAATATCATATCACTTAAAAAAAAGGAAAAAAAAATTACTAAATACTAGCAACAAACTACAGTCAACTAATCAGTTCAATCTTCAGGATTCTTCAATTCTAGCTTCTCGACAGCTTCGAGGAGCTCTTCATACAACCTAGAATTTTGTGCATTAGCTCTGATGGCTCCTCTTAAGTAGCCTCTCAGATAAGCTGGAGACGTACTTCTACCACTTGTATTTAATGTTATCGTTTGGGAGCTTTCTCCTGTCTGCTGGGAGCATTCACCTGACTCAGCAATTGCATGTGTGGTGCTACCACCCTGAGAACATATTGATCTGTTTAACCATTCCAACATCCCGCATCCAGGATTATCCATCTGCACCTAGACAATTTTATAAGAAAACTATCATTGAAAATGGGCCAAGTGTACATGACAACTATCATTGAAAATAACAATTAATAGATTAACACTGACCCCTGTGGAACGTGGGCAACACCGAAATTGTCCTCCATTGTTTGTAGTTGTTTTTGCCGTTCTAACTTTGCATTGCCCGGCTCCACATGGACATTGTTTCAATTGGTCCACCCACATAACAAACATCTGACACCTCGGGCAACGATAGTATTTCCTTCCAAAAAAATTTCCGTTATTGGTTGTACATGTCACACATGTCACACCACAAGACTCACATTTGGCATCCATGTTATTAATAGAATAACCTGTAATAACATATATATAAATATATATCCTCATCTCAGCTATTAATATTAAAATAAAACATAATCAGGTTGACTCTGAAATTATTTCAATTCAACACAACAGATCAATCAACAGGCCAACTCCTAAGATAAATTCCAAAGTCTCATGTTACCCAAAACCATGGAAAACTAAAATTGTAAAAATAAAATCCAAAGTAAAGGAAAATAAATTCTAAATTCTCATGTTACCCAACACAACAGATCAATCAGCAGGTTGAACTGTGAATAAATTTCAAAGATAACTTATATTACAAGAATCTTATACCAAGAATAAGCCCTAAAACAAGCACACAATAAGCCCTAAAACCACACAATAAACCCTAAAACAAGCACACAATAAGCCCTAAAACCACACAATAAGCAGGATTTTTGGTGGCGATCAGACTCAAGCAAATACAAAACGAGTATTACACATGGACTAATGGTGCTTTTCTTTAAATTCTACAAGAAACAAGTGAAGTATTACACATGGACTGATGGAAGCAGATTCGGATTCAACAAAATGAGAATTGGCGGAGACAAACTTACCTCTCTGCTTCATCTTCTCCACCTCTCTGCTTTGGATTTCCTTTTTTCCCTCTCCTCTCTCGTCTTCTCTTTCTCTGTCTTACGACTCTCGTCTGAGTGAAAAGAAAATTTTTGCTTCGTCTTCTCCTTCCTGGCTTCTGCTTCGTCTTCTCTTCCTGCCTTCGCCCGTCTTCTCCTCCCCGCCTTCGCGCCTCTTCTCCTCTGCGCGCCCCGTCTTCTCTTCGCCTTCGTCTCTTCTCCTCCCGCCTTCCGCCGTCTTCTCCTCCCGCCTTCTACTTCTTCTCCTCCTCCCCTTCGCTTCTCCCTCTCCCCGCCTTCTTCATCTTCTCTCCTCCCGCCTTCGCCGTCTTCTCCTCCTGGCTTCTGCTTCGTCTTCTCCTCCTGCCTTCTGCTTCGTCTTCTCCTCCTGCCTTCTGCTTCGTCTTCTCCTCCTGGCTTCTGCTTCGTCTTCTCCTCCTGGATTCTGCTTTGTCTTCTCCTCCTGGCTTCTACTTCGTAAATCCTTTTTTCCCTCTCCTCTCTCGTCTTCTCTTTCCCTCTCCTCTTTTGAAGAAGAAAATTTTCAAAATGGGTGAATTTTTCAGTGTTCAGAGCTCCACCATATTTCTCTACCGGCCATTTTGGTTAAGACCATTGAATGACTGCATTTCCACATGGCGGTCATCCGACGGTCTCCGCCTCGTCTCCTATGCCGGTACGCATAGGAAACGATTAGGATTCTGTTATGTGTATATTGTGACCCAGCCGGAGAGGGCAGGAACCATTTGGAGTCCTGTCTAATCTTGATGTTTTTCTTCCTTGGTTCAAGCTTTGACCTTTCATCCTAATCATATCAGATCTTTGTCAGTAAATTCAACGTCTTATTGACAATCATGTATTTATTCTCTTATCAGTTTTAACATGGATTTCATCCCTGTGAACTTAACTACCATGAACTCTCATCCGAGTCAACTACCAGGGAGGCTATTATTGTAGAAATTGATGTTTTAAATGAGAATCGATATGTTTGATGATGAAAGCAAGGAGAAGAACAAAAGATTTATACCAAAATGATTAAAACACAAGCTAAGTCATACTAAGATCGACATTGTCCTAAAGTCAGTATTTACCCTTATAGGTGCAACCGGATCGATAATGCAAACCTAATTCCAAGATAAAAACAACATTAGTTTTTTTACAACAAACTTGCATTAGTTCGATGCGTCCCTTAGAGAACTTCAGAGTTGTGTTTCAGATTAAAAAATAAATAAATGCTCCAAACATATATGTTATAAAGAGTGAGAGAGAGCAATTCCCAATTTGTACGTAATCATTATTGTGTCAGGAGGATGTCTTCTCTTCTATTTATAGAGTCAAAAACATCTTTTGAAGGTTCTCTATTGTAAAGTTGTATCTCTTCAAATCAACGGTCTAGATCTGAACATTTATACCATTTCGTAAGGATGCAACCTTAGGAACAGATATGTTCCTCTAACCTAGGGACACATCAAATGCTGACCTCAGTTGATGACCTCAGGCACTAACCTCGGTCAATGACCTCAGACGCTGACCTCTAAAGCCAACCTTCAAGTCTCTAGGTCTCTAGGTCATCTCCATTGTCGATTTACAGGTCATCTCTATGGCCAACCTACTAGTCATCTCCATAGTCGACCTGTAGGTCATCTGTAAGACCCGTATCAAACTAATCCGGTCTTACCACCTTGAACCAGGTCTACCCATCATGGTCGAACCAAATAGATCACGTGCGTGAAGGAGATCACGATCCCAGGTATTAAACTGACCCAAAAACACTCAAAATAAGGGGAGGGTCGCATACCCAGCAAGGGAGGGTCGGACCCCCCCCCCCCCAGTATAAAAGTCAGACCCCCAGTTTTACATGGGGGGTCGGACATTTTAAGGACCAGGGGTCGACGGGATCTCCAACCCCCCCTATCGACCCCCGGTAGTCGGTAAAAACATCTCGAACCAAAAATTAGAAAACTTTCCTAATTTCAATGGGATTCCTTCCTAATCTCAATGGGTCTTATTTTAGGAGTTTCTACTCTATAAATAGGACGTCCCTAAGCCTTTTTTACTCCTTTTAGAACCCTAATTGGATTGAGAGAAAGAGAAGGAGAAAGAGAAGAGAAGAGAAGGAAAGTGGAGAAGAATATCAAGGAGAAGGCTTCAGAGAAACAAGCCTAATTCTCAGGTAAGGATACCAACTCCATGTAATTCTACAAACCTTAGAATAGATAGAGAAGAGGGAATGATCTAGGAGGAACCCAAATCATCCACCCATTGTCACACCCCAAAACCGCATCATTCGGAACAGTGTGATGAACCATCAATAAACCAATGGTTCAACCAGGATCTCACAATAGGCTATCCCACATATGATAAACCAAAACACATTCCACATTAATCAGAGGTAATAAAATAAATAGCGGAAGTCTTATAGTAAATGAACTAAAAATCTAACTATGATAACCATAAATAAATATCAAATTATTGTTAAATCAACTGATACATAATTAAATAAATATCAATTACATGTCTTTAATAAAATCTAAACAAAATCTAATCGAATACGCATGAGTTGCACTCGCATGAGGAGTCATGCATATCCACTAAGTCTTCAGCTTCCATTGTCGCCACATGCCCGTACACAGGAGCGTTCATATAATCTTCAACGGTGGTACCTGCATCATCAACTAAAAGTATTCGAATTCGAAAGGGTAAGCACACATCACGGCTCAGTGAGCAAACAAAACAATGCAACAACACATATGCATGCAATCAATTCATATATTTGGTCTGGTTTAAAGTTTGCAATGTGCTATAGAAATGATAGGTGGCCGCCGCACCTCTATACACGAGTGTGTGGAAACGTCCAATGAAAACGGAACTGTCACCCCACATGCACCCACCATGGACAATATACACCCCATGAAAACGGCATGGCTGTACCGGTTGCCCATACCAACACGTAAGCCCTTGTTGGTGAGGGCTTGCAAACTGGGCTCGCAACTAACCAACCCTAATGTCAAACAATGTATCCAAGGCCTCACCCCAGCATCCCTCAATACATCCATAGAGATAGAGCTAGGGTCTGGTGACCAGGCTGAACCACAATGCCACGTCCCCCCTGATGCCCTACGACATATTAGTTCTGCTAAGGTAATGGCGATACGACGATGTTAGTGGACAAGACTTGAATAGAGATAGAGCTAGAGTCTGGTGACCAGGATGAACCACAATGTCACGTCCTCCCCCTGATGCTCCACTCGCATCAAGCACACTAACACTTGCTTAGTAGACATGACTTGAATAAACCATGGCACAATATACCCTGATGAGAATGGCATCGAAGTACCGGTTGATACCATCCCTACTCGCATCATGTACACCAGCCAAACATAAACATTCACATCCCTATTCCTACCATCATCAACATCATCATGTTATAATCAATAAATTTAAATATGCATGAACAGTAATAATAGAAATATTGGATGACATGTTGAATGCATATTACAAGCACACACGCATATCACAATCATGGTATTGGACTCAAGAAATAAAAACAGTTTGTTATTAACCAATTAGTTTAGGTCCTGTTCCCTCACCTTAGCTTGCTAATAGATCATCTTTCAAGCTTTAGAATCACCTTTATAATGTTATTATATTGCTAGAAGACCTAACAAAGTCGATTGAATTTAATTAGAATTAATTTTGAATTTAAAAACCATGTTGTTAACTGAGGGTCGGAGGTAGGATCGGAGTCATGATCGACCCTGGGTGCGACCCTCCCCAAATCTGGACTTCCAGAACCCTGAGGGTCGATACTCAGGTCACATAGGGTCGGATGGTCATCGACCCTCTGTGCGACCCCCTGTGGGTTTTAGTCAATTTTCCTCCTTTTAGTCCATTCTTCGTGTTTGGGGTCCTATGGCTTGCTCCTACAGTCCACTCAACATACATTCCATGGTCTAGAACCATGAATCATCCACCTATATAGTTTTTATGTATTCTCCCATGGTTTTCCATGGAAACCTAACCATGGGTTGATGGTTTGGGTTCTCCGAGATCATACTCTCTTCATTACCTAACCTAAGGTCTGTAGAAACTCATGGAATTAGTATCCATACCTGAGAAGAATACTTCTTCTCTGCAACTCTTCTTCTTTTTGCTTTCTTCTCTTCCTTGCTTCTCTTCTTCTTCTCTTCCTTGCTTCTCTTCTTCTTCTCTTCCTTCTCTTCTCTTTCTCTCAATTCAATTAGGATTGTAAAAGGAGTGAAAGAGGCTTAGGGACGTCCTATTTATAGAGTAAAACCTCCCAAAATAAGTCCCATAGGAAAGGTTCCAATCGAAATTAGGAAAGTTTCTTAATTTTCAGTTCATGCTGTTTTTCCTGAATATCGAGGATCGATGGGAGGGTCGATGGGAGGGTCGAACAATTCATAGACCCTCAGCGACCCCTGGTCACGGGTCAATGGGAGGGTCGATGGGAGGGTCGGACCTGCCTGTTAAAACCTGCGACCTTACCCTCATTTTGACTATTTTTGAGTAAATTTTCATGCTGGGTCTTGGGTTTCTTCACACACTTGGTCCACTTGGCTCGACCATGATATGTAGACGGGTCACGACATGAACTGTAAGGTTAGACCAGGTTCGTGGCGTGCGGGTCTTACACCCATGGTTAGGTTTTCATGGAAAATCATAGGGGAAATCATAAAAGCTATATAGGTGAATAAACCACGGTTCTAGGCCATAGAACATGTATGGAATGGACTGTAGGAGCAAGCCATAGGACCCCAAACATGAAGAATGGACTGAAGGAAGAAAAATTGACAAAACCCACAGGGGTCGCATGGGGGGTCGATGGCCAATCGACCCTACCAGACCCTGAGCATCGACCCCCAGTATTCGGGAAGTCCAGAATAGGGGTGGTCGCACCCAGGATCGATCAAACCTCCGACCCTAGCATCGACCCCCAGTTAGCAGCATGCTTTTTAAAGTCTGAATTAATTCTAATTAAATTCTATCGACTTGGTGAGGTTTTCTAGTGATATAATATCGATATATAGTTGATTCTTAAAGCTTGAAAGAGGACTTACGATCAAGTGAAGGTGAGGGAACAAGACCTAAACTAATTGGTTAATAATAAACTGTTTTACTTTTGAGTCCAATGCCATGATTGATTTTATGCGTGTATGATTATTATATGCATTCAACATGTCATCCAATATTTCTATTATTACTGTCCATGCATATTTAATTCTTGTTTATACATGATAATGATAATGATAATGATGATAGGAATAGGCATGTGGATGTTTGTGTGTGGTTGGTGTGTTTGATGGGAGCGAGTATCAGGGGAGGTGTCATAGGCCGGGCCTCAACACTCTAACTCTATCTCTAACTCAAGTCTTGTGCATTAGCATCGTCGTATCGCCATTACTTTAGCAGAACTATTACGTCGTAGAGTATTAGGGGAGGTGGTCTCGGTCCTTGTTGTAAGACCCGTGTCAATCTAAACCGATCTTATCACCTTGAACCAGGTTTACCCATCATGGTCGATTCAAATGGACCAAGGGCGTGAAGGAGATCGAGATCCCAGGTATCAAATCGACCCTAAAACACTTAATTTAAGGGGAGGGTCGCATACCCAGCCAAGGAGGGTCAGACCCCCCAAGACAGAAAGTCAGACCCTCAGTTTTGAAGGGAGGGTCGGACAACTTAGAAAAACCTAGGGTCGACAGGATCATCGACCCTCAGTTGCCGCCAAAACTGAAATTAGGAAATTTCCTAATTTTTGATTTGGATTCTTTCCTAATCTCAAAGAGACTTATTTTAGGATGTTCCTACTCTATTTAAAGGACGTCCCTAAGCCTCTTTCACTCCTTTTATAATCCTAATTGAATTGAGAGAAAGAGAAGAGAAGGAAAAGGAGAAGAAGAGAAGTAAGGAAGAGAAGAAAGCCAAAACAAAAAGAGTTGTAGAGAAGGAGTAATCTTCTTAGGTATGAATAATAATTCCATGAGTTTCTACAGACCCTAGGTTAGATATTGAAGAGAGCGAGATCTCGACGAAACCCAAACCATCAATCCATGGTTAGGTTTTCATGGAAAATCATGGGAGAATATACGAAAGCTATATAGGTGGATGCTTCATGATTCTTGACCATGGGGTGAATGTTGAATGGACTATAGGAGCAAGCTATAGGACCCCAAACACGAAGAATGGACTAAAAGAGGGAAATTGACCAAAATACATCGAGCGTCGCACAGAGGGTCGATGACCATCCGACCCTAGGTGATCCTGAGTATCGACTCAGTGTTCGGGAAGTCCAGATTGGGGAGGGTCGCACCCAGGGTCGATCAGGACTCCGACCCTACCTCTGACCCTCAGTTAACAGAATGGTTTTAAATTCAGAATTAATTCTAATTAAATTCTATCGACTTTGTTAGGTCTTCTAGCAATATAATAATAATATAAAGGTGATCTTAAAGCTTGTAAGAGGATCTATTAGCAAGCTATGGTGAGGAAACAGAACTTTAAACTAATTGGTTAATAACAAATTATTTTCTATTTTCTTGAGTCCAATGCCATGCTTGATTCTATGTGACTATGTTTGTAATGTGCTTACAACATGTCATCCAATATTTCTATTACTTGTCCATGCATATTTACTTTATGGTTTATAACATGATGATGATGATGATGATAGGAATAGGCATGTGATTGTATGTGTGTGGTTGGTGTACTTGATGCGAGCGAGTATCAGGGGAGGTGTGATGAGAACGTCAATAAACGTTAACCTTTGACGGATTTCAGAACTTTAGCTCTATCTCTAACTCAAGTCTTGTGCATTAGCATCGTCGTATCGTCATTACTTTAGCAGAGCTATTATGTCATAGAGTATCAGGGGAGGTGGTCTCGGTCCTTGTAGTCTCTGACTCTATCGGGGGGCCTTAGCTCTATCTCTATGGACATTCTGAGGGATGCTGGGGTGAGGCCTTGGATACACTTTTTGGCATTAGGATTGGTTAGTTGCGAGCCCAGTTTGCAGCCCTCGCCAACAGGGGCTTACGTGTTGGTATGGCACTATATAGCAATAAACGTTAACATTTATTATATAATGTTCATGATTGGGTGTTTGTGAGTCGACGATAAACGTTATCTTCGGGCGGCGTCACACACTTGTCTATAGAGACGGGGTCAATAAACGTTACCTTTGACTACCTAAACCTTTCTATTGCATATTGCAAACTATAAACCAGACCAAAGATATGAATTGATTGCATGCATATGTACTGTTGCATTGTTTTGTTTGCTTACTGAGCCGTGATGTGTGCTCACCCCTCGACGTCGAATATTTTTAGTTGATGATGCAGGTTTCACAGTTGAAGAATATATAATTGCTCCAGCGTACGGGAACATAGCAGCGATGGAGGTTGAAGCTGAAGTGGATACACATGACTCCTCTTGCGAGTGTATCTCATGTGTATTCGATTAGATATTTTTCTAGTTTTTCTTATTTGGATTTATTAAAGACATGTATTTGATATCTATTTATGTCTCAGTTGATACAGAATAATTTCTATTTAAATATTAATATCACAGTAGATTCTCAGTTCATTTTATTATAAGACTTCCGCTATTGTGTATTTACTCTGATTATGATTATGGATGTATGGAGTTTGGATAACACGGATATAGCCTACTCGAGATCATGGTTGAACCATTGGTTTATTAGCGGTTCATCACACCATTCTGAATAGTGCAGAATTGGGGTGTAACAACTTGGTATCAGAGCATCTCAGGCCTTGTCCGCTGAACTTGCATATATTCAAGACAATTGTGAACAGAGATAGGATAAAAGTAAAAACAGTAATATTAATACACTATAAGCACAAGTGATGGTTGAAACCGAATTTAAAATCGAGAATAATGCATCTACTAAAGGGGAAACAAGTTTACATACTATGAGAGAGAAATAAACGTATATAAAAACTAAAGCAGAGTACAGTCCACAACCCGGACAGTTACTCTGTAGTACAAAGAAAGAAAATAAATACAATCAAGAAGCTGGAGGTGAAGGAGGAGGCGGTGCCTCACGATCTCTGTCATAGTCCTCAGCATAGACTCTAGTCAACCAGGCTACCTGAGTCTGGGTCGTCTGTAGACTAGCTGTGAGAACGGCTACCCTCCAATCAGTCGCACGCTGAACCTCTATGAGCTCTCCCATCCGCGCGTCTGATATGTACTGGGCGGCTAATAGCTCATCCACTCTCACATGTTGAGCGTCTAGTAACTCCTCCATCCTCAGATCAGATCTGCGCTGAGCCTCCCTGATCTCATGCAACATCTCCATCATATCAGAAGGTGGGTGTGAAGGACCAGCTGCATGAGAAGGACCAGTCTCAGGTGCAGGATACGCCGCAGAAGAAGTACCAACTCTAGCCGCATGCGTAGGTGAAGGCGGTGGTATCGAGTCGACATCCATGTACATGCGGTCATCATCATCGGCAGGATCCGCATGAGCTCTAGTAGCGGCAGCAGCGGCCTCAGCGTCAGCCATCTCGATGCGAGTGTGAGGGCGCACCATCTCGTTCCTCTCCTCGTCACTAACTTGGCCATCCCGCATGCCCATTTTGCAAATAGTCTCCCAATCTAGAGGCAACGAGAAGGTCTTCTCCTGAATCTTCTCATCCACTAAGTCAACCCCCAGGCGATCTCTGCCCTCATCTCCATAGAAACAAACTGGGGCTCTCCAGGCGCACAGTACACCATGGGGCCATCATAAGGAATGCCCAGTAGGTCGGCCAGTTGCCGATAGTCAAATGAGATATTCACCCCTTTGACGTAGCTGGTGATGCGCAACTCGTGACCCCTCTCGACATCATTGTAATTTCCCACCACCTGAAGATTACAATAAAACTGTCGCACCAAATCCGGGCAGGTGCAAGGGTCGTAAGTGATAACAGGGAGCCATCCCCATATCACCAAACGCCCTCTCTACATTGAACAGGGCTAGCTCAGTCAAGTTCACCATACGACCACCCTCTACCTTCTTACGGACATAGTAGGCATACTGTGCCTCGGTTTCATTGGAGCGGAAGCGAAGCGGATCACGAACTCGGGGTACCTTGGTACGAGCCATGGTATCTGCAAAGAAAGAAACAGGGAGACAAGGAGTTAATAGGATAAAAATCTAAAATTTGACATTATAACGACGTAAGTTGGCCAAAAACCTCACTTTTCACCCATACACGTGGGCAGGAGGACTTACGTAGGTTCCAACATATCCTACAACACTCACACAGTAGGAAATTGGAACTAATGAAGTCCAATTTGAAGGAATTTCAAGAAATTGAAAAAATTCGACAAATTAGGGCAAAAAGAGCAAAAATCCAAGTTTCTCGATAACCAACCGATGAAACTCGAAAATTTTTTAGGGCTTTCGTTCCTCGAGACACCAATAACAAAAGCCCCCAATAAAAATCAAATTTTTACGGTTGGAAAAAGTTTAATTTGAAAGATACAAGAAACCTAGAAAAAAAAACCTAAAAATAGGGGAAAATGAGAAAACATACCTGTAGGGATGATGTGGACGTCGAAACCCGGATCCAAACTGACCAAAATAGTGGAGTGGCACTGTAGAAACTCAGAGGGGAGAGACGAGTCGAAACGGGAAGGAAATAACAAAGAATGAACCCAGAATCGGATCTTAAAAGTCTGATTTTTGGTCTGAGGGTCGGACAATTCGACCAGAACCATCGACCCTCACATCGACCCTCGGCTCTCGGGAATCTGACAGAAAACTAAGGGTCGGATACCCATCGACCCTCACATCGACCCTCAGCTCTCGGGAAGAACGGGTCATTCCCAGGGTCGGAAACTGAGGGTCGGACATACCATCGACCCCCATCATCGACCCTGCATAGAAAAGACAGTATTTTTCACAGAATGATCTAAAAATTTTGAAATTTTACATCGGTTAGTGTGCCTACATGAAGTATAAATGATTGTCTCACCTATTTTGATGATTTTCAGGCACCACAATCTGAGAAGAAAAACATGTCTGGACGTAGAGTAACCAGCCAGAGTCGGAATACAGTTCCACCACCACCACCTGTAGAGGAGACCAGTCAGGAAAATATATATGTACCAGGAAATCCAGATCAAGCAAATCCTACCAACTTTCCACCTCCTCCACCGGAGTTAGCAACTGTGGTAATGAATTTAGCACAGCAGCTGCAACATATGCAACATGCACAGGCTCAAATGCAAGTTGCAATGAGAATTATGTTCCAAGCCGCACATGCTACACCCATGCAGACCAGACAAGCCAGTGCCGCACCGGTGGGTAACCACCCAGCACCTCAAACACCTCAACCACCAGCTACACAAACTCCAGTACCAGGTCCGAAAGCAGCTCAGGTTAATTATCAGTATCTACAACCTATGTTTGGGGCATACCCCCAAAATCAGATGGATCACTCTCGACTGGTTGAGAGATTTTTGAAGATGAAGCCCAAGGAATTTAATGATAAACCGTCTGATCCGTTATGGCCAGCACACTAGATCGACGAGATGGAGAGAAACTTTCTTATGATGACTATTACAGAAGAAGAAAAGGTATTATGTGCCACCTTCATGCTCAAAGGTGATGCACATCATTGGTGGAAATCTACCCGGGCCTATCTATTGACCAAGCACGTCCTATTGACTTGGGCTATTTATAAAAAAGTTTTCTTTGAGAAATATTTTCCACGAAGCTTCAGAGATTTTATGGAGAAGGAGTTCCTGAGTTTATATCAGGGATAGATGTTAGTGGATGCATATCAACAGCGTTACGAAGAGCTGTTTTTCTTTGCACCACTCAGTATGCAAGAAGAAGACACTAAGACCCGTAGGTTTGTCACGGGGTTAAGAGGAAGCATCAGAGAACACGTTCTGGGCTTGGAAAAGAAGGTATATAATGAAGCTGTCCAAATTGCTCGAGTTATAGAATCGAGCCAGAAGGAGAGTTATTTCACACAGAACAGAGGTATAAAAAGGCCAGCTGAAAATACTTACAACGGAGGAAATAACAAGACATTGAAACCCTTCCGTGCTCAGGGCTTTACTGCTGCACCCAGGACTACTCCAGTAGCTCAACATCAGCCAAAGCCAAATTCTGAAGGCCCAAAGTGTTTTAACTGCAACCAAACGGGACATATGGCAAGGGAGTACCCTAAGCCCAAGAAGCAGTTACATCAGGGACGAGTATATGCTGTTACATCCGAGGATGCTGCCGCATCACCCGATGTAGTCACAGGTATGACTGAAACCTTTTAAAGTTGTAATTACATTGTATGAGCATATAGATTAAGTAAAATAAATCACAGGTATCGTACCTATAAATGGCGTACCCGTCAGAGTACTCTTTGATTCAGGAGCTACTCATTCCTTTATATCGGTGTCATTCGGAAAGAAGCTAAATTTACCCATACAAAACATTAGACTACAATTTACTTGTACGATCACCGATGGGGTTAGAAGTGGAATTAGAGAAAGGATATGGACCATGTCCAGTTCTCATTGGCGAGAAAACCATAGATGCAACCTTGATACAACTAGAGATGGCAGACCTTGACGTCGTCTTGGGAATGGACTGGTTAGCTCGGCATTCTGTAAACCTATTATGCGCCGAAAAGAAGCTAACATTTAAAGACAAAGAAGGAGCAGAATTTAGTTTTGCGGGAACCAAACTTCCCCGTAGACGCAAGCTCATACTCTCAGCACTAAAGGCTAAGAAGTGCCTTGAGAAGGGGACAGTCGGGTATCTAGTATCAGTGGTCAACCTAACCAAGGAAGCACCACGAATGGAAGACATTGATGTCGTGCGGGACTATCCCGACATATTTTTGGAGGAACTACCAGGATTATCACCCGACCGAGCCACAGAGTTTGTGATAGATCTTATACCTGGAGCCACACCAGTATCAAAAGTACCTTATAGAATGGCTCCTACTGAACTGAAGGAACTGAAAGTGCAACTACAGGAACTGCTGGACAAGGGTTATATTCGACCCAGTATATCATCATGGGGAGCACCGGTATTATTCGTAAAGAAGAAGGACGGTAGCGTTCGATTATATATCGACTATCGGGAGTTGAATAAACTGACAATCAAGAATCGATATCCACTACCTCGGATCGATGACTTGTTCGATCAGTTGCAAGGAGCATTGGTATTTTCTAAGATCGATCTTCGATCAAGCTATCATCAGTTGAAGATTAAAAAAGGTGATATTCCTAAGACAGCTTTCAGGACCAGATACGGACATTATGAGTTCTTGGTCATGTCTTTTGGATTAACAAACGCACCAGCAACTTTCATGGAACTTATGAACCGGGTCTTCCACGATATGTTGGATACGTCGGTAATAGTATTTATTGATGATATATTGGTATACTCCAAGGACAAGGAAACCCATATCAAGAACCTAAACGCCGCCCTACAGCGTTTAAGGAAAGAGAAGTTATATGCCAAATTTTCAAAGTGTGAGTTTTGGCTAAGTGAAGTCGCCTTCCTAGGCCATGTAGTATCCGCTGAAGGAATCAAAGTGGACCCCAGCAAGATCGAGGCTACTGTAAAGTGGGAAGCACCAAAGAGCGTTGCAGAAATTAGAAGTTTTCTGGGTCTCACTGGTTATTATCGGAGATTTGTGAAAGATTATTCCCGGATTGCCGTACCTCTCACCAGTTTGACTAAGAAAGGTGAAAAGTTTGTGTGGACGGATAAATGTGAGAAGAGCTTCCAAACATTGAAGACCAGATTGATAGCCGCTCCGATTTTGACTATTCCTGTTCCAGGATAAACATTTACCTTATACACTGATGCGTCGGGACTGGGATTAGGATGTGTGCTTATGCAATAAGTGCAAGTAATTGCTTATGCCTCGAGACAGTTGAAGACACATGAAAAAAATTACCCCACTCATGATTTGGAGTTAGCGGCAGTAGTACATGCTGTCAAGATATGGAGACATTACCTATACGGAGAGAAATTTCAGGTTAAGTCGGACCATAAAAGTCTTACTTATTTATTTAATCAGAAGGAGTTGAATATGAGGAAAAGAAGATGGCTGAAACTATTGAAAGACTATAATTGTGATATCCAGTATCATCCGGGGAAAGCGAATGTAGTAGCGGATGCATTGAGCAGAAAGACAATGATAAAATCGCAAGGAGAGGTTAGCACGACTGCAGCAATGTATACTATCGGAATGATATTCAATCACGGCAATGAGCAGTATGTGATAGATACAATGGATGGATCAGCCAACCAAGGGTTTATTCATCAGTTTTCAAATATGTTCGTGGCATTGAAGATTATACCGGATATAATGGATGAAGTGAAGACAGCTATCAAATCAGATCCTTATCTGAGAACAGTACAAGAAGATATCGAGAAAGGTAGGACTAATCCTGAGTTCACCTTGGACGAAGAGAAAGTACTGAAATACAAAGGAAGAATATGTGTACCCGAAACAGAAAGTGCAGACATTAGACACCGACTGATGAAAGAAGCCCATATCACCATCTATTCGATACATCCTGAGAGTACAAAAATGTATCATGATCTAAAGAAACTATATTGGTGGAGAGGAATGAAAGCAGATGTAGCTAAGTTCGTGTCTCAATGCTTAAATTGTCATAAAGTAAAGGTTGAACGACAAAGACCCGCAGGACTGTTACAGCCATTATCAGAACTAGCATGGAAATGGGATTGCATCACTATGGATTTCATCACGGGATTACCACTGACTCCTCAAGTAGTTGACGCAGTTTGGGTGATTGTAAAACAGCTCGCTTCATACCTATACGACCTCAGTATACTCTAGAAAGGTTAGCAAAGCTGTATGTGGATAATATCATTCGATTACACGGTGTACCAGAAGGCATTGTATCTGATAGAGATCCACGATTTACTTCCAAGTTTTGGGAAGGATTGCAAAAGGCTATGGGTACAACATTGAAGTTCAGTACTACATTCCACCCACAGACAGATGGACAGTCAGAGCGTACAATCCAGGTTTTAGAAGATATGCTACGAGCATGTGTAATTGACTTCAAAGGATCATGGGATGAAAAGTTACCATTAATCGAGTTCGCTTATAACAATAGCTATCAGGCTACTATACAGATGTCACCTTATGAAGCATTGTATGGCAGGAAGTGTCGAACTCCTTTGTTTTGGAATGAAGTTGGAGAACGTAGTATTGTTGGACCGGAATTTGTTGAAGAGACTTGCCGAGTGGTCGACATTATCAAGGAAAGAGTGAGAACAGCTCAAAACCGGCAGAAGCAATATGCAGATACTCGACGCAGAGATGTGGAGTTCGCTATAGGTGATAAAGTATTTTTGAAAGTATCGCCTATGCGAGGATTGAAAAGGTTCGGACAGAAAGGGAAACTAAGTCCAAGATATGTCGGGCCGTATGAAATTCTAGCTAAGCGTAGGAAAGTGGCTTATCAGTTAATACTACCACCATCTATGTCAAGTGTGCATAATGTATTTCACATTTCCCTATTGAAGAAGTATGTCAATGATCCAACGCATGTTTTGACAGTGGATTTACCGGAATTGACTGATGATTTGACATTTAAAGTAACACCAACAGAAATCACCAGTCGAAAGGTTCAACGTCTACGCAACCAAGATATCTATTATGTTAAGGTCACATGAAAAATTAGAGACATGGAAGAAATTACATGGGAAGAAGAAAATTTATGCGAAAGCAATACCCTCACTTATTTGATTCAGAAGGTACGTACAATTTCGAGGACAAAATTTTTATAAGTAGGGGGAGTTGTAAGACCTGTGTCAATTTAAACCGATCTTATCACCTTGAACCAGGTTTATCCATCATGGTCGAGTCAAATGGACCAAAGGCATGAAGGAGATCGAGATCCCAGGTATCAAATCGACCATAAAACACTTAATTTAAAGGGAGGGTCGCATACCCAGCCAAGGAGGGTCGGACCCCCCAAGACAGAAAGTTAGACCCTCAGTTTTAAAGGGAGGGTCGGACAACTTAGAAAAACCTAGGGTCGACGGGATCATCGACCCTCCCATCGACCCTCAGTTGCTGTCGAAACTGAAATTAGGAAATTTCTTAATTTTTTATTTGGATTCTTTTCTAACCTCAAAGAGACTTATTTTAGGATGTTCCTACTCTATTTAAAGGACGTCCCTAAGCCTCTTTCACTCCTTTTACAACCCTAATTGAATTGAGAAAAAGAGAAGATAAGGAAAAGGAGAAGAAGAGAAGTAAGGAAGAGAAGAAAACCAAAACAAGAAGAGTTGTAGAAAAGGAGTAATCTTCTCAGGTATGAATAATAATTCCATGAGTTTCTACAGACCCTAGATTAGATATTGAAGAGAGCGTGATCTCGGCAAAACTCAAACCATCAATCTATGGTTAGGTTTTCATGGAAAACCATTGGAGAATATACGAAAGCTATATAGGTGGATGCTTCATGATTCTAGACCATGGGGTGAATGTTGAATGGACTGTAGGAGCAAGTCATAGGACCCCAAACACAAAGAATGGACTAAAAGAGGGAAATTGACCAAAATACATCGAGGGTCGCACAGAGGGTCGATGACCATCTGACCCTAGGTGATCCTGAGTATCGACCCTCAGTGTTCGGGAAGTCCAGATTGGGGAGGGTCGCACCCAGGGTCGATCAGGACTCCGAACCTACCTCCGACCCTTAGTTAACAAAATGGTTTTAAATTCAGAATTAATTCTAATTAAATTCTATCGACTTTGTTAGGTCTTCTAGCAATATAATAACAATATAAAGGTGATCTTAAAGCTTGTAAGAGGATCTATTAGCAAGCTAAGGTGAGGAAACAGAACTCTAAACTAATTGGTTAATAACAAACTGTTTTTTATTTTCTTGAGTCCAATGCCATGCTTGATTCTATGCGACTATGTTTTTAATGTGCATACAACATGTCATCCAATATTTCTATTACTTGTTCATGCATATTTACTTTATGGTTTATAACATGATGATGATGATGATGATAGGAATAGGCATGTGATTGTATGTGTGTGGTTAGTGTACTTGATGCGAGCGAGTATCAGGGGAGGTGTGATGAAAACGTCAATAAACGTTAATCTTTTACGGGTCTCAGCACTTTATCTCTATCTCTAACTCAAGTCTTGTGCATTAGCAACGTCGTATCGACATTACTTTAGCAGAGTTATTATGTCGTAGAGTATCAGGGGAGGTGGTCTCGGTCCTTGTAGTCTCTGACTCTACCGGGGGGCCTTAGCTCTATCTCTATGGACATTCTGAGGGATGCTGGGGTGAGGCCTTGGATACACTTTTTGGCATTATGATTGGTTAGTTGCGAACCCAGTTTGCAGCCCTCGCTAACAGGGGCTTACGTGTTGGTATGACACTATATAACAATAAACGTTAACATTTGTTATATAATGTTCATGATTGGGTGCTTGTAAGTCGACGATAAACGTTACCTTCGGGCGGCGTCACACACTTGTGTATAGAGGCGGGGTCAATAAACGTTACATTTGACTACCTAAATCTTTCTATTGTATATTGTAAACTATAAACCAGACCAAAGATATGAATTGATTGCATGCATATGTACTGTTGCATTGTTTTGTTTGCTCACTGAGCTGTGATGTGTGCTCACCCCTCGACGTCGAATATTTTTAGTTGATGATGCAGGTTTCACAGTTGAAGAATATATAATTGCTCCAGCATACAAAACGTAGCAGCGATGGAGGTTGAAGCTGAAGTGGATACACATGATTCCTCTTGCGAGTGCAACTCATGTGTATTCGATTAGATATTTTTCTAATTTTTCTTATTTAGATTTATTAAAGACATGTATTTGATATCTATTTATGTCTCAGTTGATACAGAATAATTTACTATTTAAATATTAATATCACAGTAGATTCTCAGTTCATTTTATTATAAGACTTCCGCTATTGTGTATTTACTCTGATTATGATTATGGATGTATGGAGTTTAGATAACACGGATATAGCCTACTCGAGATCGTGGTTGAACCGTTTATTAGCGGTTCATCACACCATTCTGAATAGTACGGAATTAGGGTGTGACACTTGTAGTCTCTGAATCTACCGGGGGGCCTTAGCTCTATCTCTATGGGCGTTCTGAGGGATGCTGGGGTGAGGCATTGGATACACTGTTAGAATTAGGATTTGTTAGTTGCGAGCCCAGTTTGCAAGCCCTCGCCAGCAAGGGCTTACATGTTGGTATGGTACTGTACAGCAATAAATGTTAACCTTTGTTGTACAATGTTCATGGTAGGGTGGATGGGGACGACAATAAACGTTAACCTTTGGACGGGCTTCCACACCCTGTGTATAGAGGAGGGGTTAATAAACATTAACCTTTGACCTCCAACCCTTTCTATTGCATATTGCAAACTTTAAACCAGACCAAATATATGAATTGAATGGATGCATATGTATTGTTGCATTGTTTTGTTTGCTCACTGAGCCATGATGTGTGATCACCCTCTCGATGTCAAATATTTTTAGTTGATGATGCAGGTACTACCGTCGAAGATTATATCAATGCTCCAGTGTACGGGCACATGGCGGCGATGGAAGTTGAAGACGAAGTGGATACGCATGACTCCTCTTGCGAGTGCAACTCATGCGTATTCGATTAGATTTTATTTTAATTATTTGGATTTAGTAAAGACATGTAATTGATATTTATTTATGTCTTAGTTGATACAGAATAATTTACTACTTAAATATGATTATCACATCTAGATTCCTTAGTTCGTTTTACTATAAGACTTTCGCTATTGTGTATTTACTCTGATTATGAATGTGGATGTATGAGGTTTAGATAAAACGGATATAGCCTACTCGAGATCCTGGTTGAACCGTTGTTGAGCCGTTGGTTTGCTCGCGGTTCATCATACCATTCTGAATAGTGCGAAATTGGGGTGTGATCATCTCCATGGCCGACCTACAAATCATCTCCATGGACGACTTATAGGTCATCTCTAGGTCCAATGACCTGCAGTTGACCACCTGTAGCAGATGACCTGCAGTTTACAACCTGCAGCACGACCTGCAGTTTACGACCTGCAGTTTACGATCTATAGCATACGACTTGCAGTTTACAACCTGCAGTTTATGACCTGCAGCATACGACCTACAATTTACGACCTACAACCTATGACCTGCAGTTTATGACTTGCATCCCCAATTTCACTCGACCCATCTTATTAGCAAGAAACCAAAAAATAATAATAATAATAATAAAGACAAAAACAACTGAAATATATATATATATATATATATATATATATATATATATATATATATATATATATATATATATATATATATATATATATATATATATATATATATATATATATATTAACTTTTATAATAAAGTACAATACTATCTACACACCGCTCACTCCAGTAATGACATCTATACACCCAATCAAGAAGAGAGTGTGAGAGGACCACACACCATCAACAAAGATGAGATGTATGAGAGGGTGTACACACCACTAACCAATATGAGAGTGAGAGGGTATACACATCACCATATGCATTTTCTGGTAAATTTTGGTACTAAGATAATTTATAGTTTACATAAACAAGAGAAAAAAAATTTGAACCTTGAGGGGTAGTTCAATTGGAAAAAACCTACACCTCAGGAAGTGGAATGTTCTGAGTTCAACTCCTCTTACTACCTTAGAGCCATTCACAAAGGGTGTTAAGAACTGGATATCAATTGTTAGCAAAAAAAAGAGATTATTTTATTGAGAGAAGGTTCTCTATTAAATGGCATTCTTGCCTAGGGGTGTCAATTTTGGGACCACACCGTGTCCCTCGAACTGGACCGATTGGTTAAAAATCGAACTGAATCGCACCATTTAATGAACGTGTCAGTCTTAGGATTGGACCGATTATTAATAGATCGTTCACGGTACAGGGGTGCAACCCGTTCGCCTGACTGAACCGACCGATTAAAGATTGAGTTTGTATGGATCGATTAAAGATTGATTAAAGGCAATATAAATTTCATTTTTTGTTTTTCCCACTTAGTTTTCCTTCTCATTTTCTCGAGTCCAGATCACCTGCACTTACTAGAAAAGTAATACATTCTTTGGACGACAAGTGTCCAATGGAGTTAACGGTACTACCTTCCGTTAGCTAAATAAATTTTATTTTTTTAATTCCTTTTATTTAGGTAATTGATTTGGTGAATTGGCAATCACGTTTTTTAAGGTAATTAATATATTAGAAATAAAACTCTAACGATTTTAAGGTAAGTAAATCAATTAGAAATAAAACTCTAACCATTTTTAAAAAGAATAACAATTAGAAATAAAAAAAACTATAAAAAAAACGTGATTTCCCTTTTTTCTCTCTCTCTCCGATCTTTTTTTTTTTTTTTTCCTTTAGATTTTGTTATATTAATTCAACATAGCTTTATCTCATTAAAAAAAAATTTGTTTCTTTAGATTTTGTTTCGGAGTTAATTTATTTTTTTTAATTTCTATTTTCTTTTATCCTTTACTTCCTCTTTACTGATCTTTGCTTTTTGCGTACATCACTTTTTACCGATCTTTGTCATCTTCCTTATTACTTGCAAATGATTATGAGTACAAGCTTCTATTGGAAAGGGCTAAATACCAAGGTTTTTTTTTTTTTTTTTTTTTTTTTTTTTTTTTTAATGGGATCCCGTAAAACCCAACATACAAAACTCCGATACAAAATGTGAAGAAAGATATATTTTTTTTTAATGAGATAAAGCTATGTTGAATTGAAATAGTTAGAGTTTTATTTCTAATTGATTTACTTACCTTAAAATTGTTAGAGTTTTATTTCTAATAGATTACTTATCTTAAAAAATATGATTGTCAATTCACCAAATCAATTACCTAAATAAAATAAATTAAAAAATAAAATTTATTTAGCTAACGGAAGTTAGCACCGTTAACTCCATAAGACACTTGTCGCCCAAAGAGCATATAAAAAGAGTAGTTACTGTTCTAGTAAGCACAGGTGATTCGGACTCCATTTTTCTCTCTTACTTTCTAACTTTTTACTCTCTTTTTCTCTCTCTCTCAACCGATTTAGGTTTGTAACCCATTTTTTATATTTTTTTACATTCTTTAACTATTTATCCCTCTCTTTTTCTCTCACTTGAAAAGTTCAATTGATTAGGTTTTTAACTTTACAGTTCATAGTTTACGCTCATCTAAAACACCTAAACTACTAAAATCAAAAGCAGCGAGTAAATTGTAAACCACTATCTATTGGTTGTTCTGATTTTATTTTAACGAACACAATTTCAATTTTAGATGTCTTGAATTGTACGCTCTCATTTTCTTTTGATTTGTTGTTTGAACCAAAGATGTATATATGAGTGAGGTTATTCAGGAAAACGAGGTTACCTTTATGGACCGAACATAAGACTAATTAACATAATCGATTATGGACCTTAATAGACCGAATAAATCGATTAATATAAGACCAATTAAAGACTCAGACCGATCAGACCGAATATAAACAAACCAATGTCTCGCAAATCAAGATCAATTAGTTAAACATATCAATCACGATGCAAAGTATTAAATTGATGAAGACAGATTAAGCCTGATCAAGACTGAGACTGATTAACACCCCAATTCTTACCTATGTTCATCAATGGATGTGAACGTTGATGGATTAATTAATATAAAGCAATAAAGGAGAGAGATAATGAGCAACTGCAAACTTAATCCCCATGTTCGAAGAATCTTTTTCCTAATTTATTTAATAGTAATCAACAGTAATAACAAGGTTGGGAGTCGTTGTCAACCTATACTAAGGTCCCACACATTAAAAATGTTAGATTGCAGATAGAAGAATCAAAGCAAACGAGCCCTCCTAAGTCTCTCGAAACCTAGGATTTCTATTACCCATAAATTATAAATTATAAATAAGAAAACGCAACGCCCACCTAAAAAAAAGCGCCTTATAAGCATAAAGGACACTAGTGACAGAGAAAGCCAAAACTCAAACTGAAGGCGATGGGACAATCGAAGAGAGAAGATGGAAGATGGCCCTACAAATATAATATAATACTCTAATCCAATTAATGATTAAAAACAAAAAAACTTGCAAAGAAGAGGAAAAGAATTGGAAAAAAAAATCTTCATTAACCCTCTATTGTAATAATGTTAATCTCAACCATTGAGAATGCAATCAAACAATTGCTACAAACGATTCTGACCCAGACAAGAGATAGAAACTCTGTTCCTATGTCTATCCCACTGAATGGGTAAGTCAAAAGGTTTATGTACGGTCTAGTCCGTAAAGTATTTATTGGTGACCCATTTTACTATCAATGCACTTTTTTGTTCTGGATTTATTTGAGTTTTGGATTTTTGGATTTTTGGGAACCTGTCGAATTTTAGCTTAGAGGTATGATCGGAGGACTTTTGGATCTATTTTCTTATAAAAAATAAAAATTTATTTTCATACAAATGATGGATAATAGTAAATAGAAATATAAAGTGAGAGAAGGAAAAGGGAAGTTTATAAAAAGATGTAAAAAAATTGGGATAGGAGTGATGGTGTCTTAAGGGTCCCTTTAATCAAACTTGTGTTTTTAGATTTTGGATTCTGGTTTAAATTTGGATTTTATTTCAGGTTATTTTAAGATTATTTTGGAGTAGAAATTTGTTTGATAATGTAATTCTAAAAAAGATTCCAGAGCATCTTTGAATTAGAAATATGTTTAATAACACATTTATCCCTCCAATTGAAGTTTAGAAAAACAGTTGTGATAGTAGTGGATGGTGGTGATAGGTGGTGACGGTGGTGGCGGCGATGGTTATGGTGGTAGTGGATAATGACCATGGTGGGTGGTGGTGGTGGTGGTAGTGTTGGTGGTGGTGGTGGTAGAGGTGGTGGCGGCGGCGATGGTAGTGGTGGCAGTAGGGGTGTTGGTGGCGGTGGTGGAAGTGGGTGGTAGGTGGTGGCGGCGGCGGTGGTGGTGGCGGGTGGTGGTGGTTGTGGTGGTCGTGGTGGGTGGTGGCGACGATGGTGGTGGTGGTCAAGTGAGAGTCATATGAGAATCAACTCTTTTCTTTTTCCCAAAAAGTTGATCAAACAGTTTGGAGCAAGTATTTATGACTCCAAAAATTTAGATTCTGGAGCTATTCTGAATCCGGTTCACTCTGTGGGAGTTAGAATCCAATCGAACTTATCAAACGCGCTTCTACTCCAAAATGGCTCTCTGGGAACCAGAATCCATAGAATTTAAAAGCAGAAGTTTTATCAAATAGGCCCTAAGCGTACTCTCATTAATTAATTAGGACGTTAGTGTAAGCTACATGCAGTCGGACAGTGATCCTCAGCCCTTGTTATTACTGTTGATGACTATAATTAAATTTGGAAAAAGATTCTCCAAAAGTGGGAGTTAACCTTGCAGTTTCTCTATCTCTCCTCCTCTGAGATTCTCGCCTCCCTTACTCCATATTAATGGATCCATCAATGCTCACATCCATTGGTGGATGCTGACAACAATGCCACTTAATTGAGAAAAACTGTTCAAAACAGTCAAGAAAAACTAAAAACTGTTTGGTAAATCTGGTTTGTTCTTTTGTTCTCACAGAACGAATCGGATGAAAAGAACATCTAAGAATGAAAATTTCATAACATGGTTTATCATGTTTTTACGTTCTAGAACAATTTTGAAAAGAACAAAAAACTAAGTTGTGTCTGATAAAACCTGACACCCTTTCTACCTACTTCCATACATGAAGAAGCACATCCTCCTTGTTCGTTCTCTGCAAGCACAACAGTTATTTTTCCCTCATCTCTCTCCATGTCTCTCTCTCTCTCTCTCTCTCTCTCTCTCTCTCTCTCTCTCTCTCTCTCTCTCTCGTCTTTACTTCTCCTCCATCTCCATTTTTCTTGTCTGAATTTTTTTTTATCATTTTTGTAGAAACTACTCCTTGTTCGAGCAGGTAAATCTACTACTGTTTCGTCTCCATCTCTGCAACTTGCTTGTTCTTTGTTTTAAGGATGGTCACCTCTCCTTTTCCCTCTTTCTCTCTCACACGGTACCAGGGGATTTCTATCTGAATCAGTACATCGGGTTTGCAGATTTGGATCTAAAACTAATGTGTAGATGGTTTTATGATTTAAGAAATTAATGCTTTGCTGGTTCTGTGAAATTCACATCTATTTGGCTGTACTCATCAAAAGATAATCAAGTGGACTCCTGATTATTATTTCTGTGCTTAATTCTTTATCAAATATCGACTGAAAACGTCAGTATTGACTTTATTTTGTTCTTTTTATTTTCTGTTTCAAATTCCAGATATGAATTATTTGTGTTATAAATTCTTTTGGCATGAACTCAAATGATAACTACAAATAAAAATAAAAAATAAAAAGGTTTGCGGCTCTAAATGCATGGAATTTTATTTTTATTTTTTGGAAAATTTTCTTGTTTAATTGATCAACTTATCTCCATCAACCCATAGGTACAATTTATAATTAAATGACATTATTATTAATTAATTTGGTAAGATATCGGTTTAATGGTAATTCTGTAATATTTGAATCATTTGAAAACAAGTGTTTTAGAACAAATTTTACCAAACAGTAAACAAGTTAGAACAATGTTTTCAAACTAGTTCTGGAACATATTTGCCAAACAGTTTTAAGGCCAAAAGAACAGCCAAAGAACATTATTTTAAGACAGAACAGAAAAAAACCATCTCTTCCAGTTCAGAACAAGAACAAGCGAGAACGTTACCAAACACAGCCTAAAATATCTTATATAGAAGTTTATGGGAAACGGCTAAGAAATTTAATAGTATAATTTAAACTAAAAAAAACCAATAAAATTAAAATAGAAAAAAAAAAAAAAAAATTTTATTTTTATTTTTATTTTTTATTTAAAAAAAAAAACCAAAAAAACAAAAAAAACCTTTAATTTAACCCCTTAATTTTAAAAATATTATTGGAAAAAAAATATTTTTTTTATGCTTTCTACATATCTTACTTCTAAATCCTAAGTCTACTTTTATATATGATTAAAATTATTTTAATGCTTTCATTGGTTTTCCCTCCCCTTTGTTCCTAACTTTCTTCCTCTCCCTCCTAGCAACGAAACCATTTAAAACCGAAAAACTAAAACCAATTATTTGGTAAATATTTTGAAATTGTTTAATAAACCTTTCATTTTGATTTTACTTATTCACATCGAACCGAAATTGAATTGCACTATTTAACACTGAAGATATGGTGGTGTGTACACCCTCTGACACTCTCTCATCTTGGTTGGTGGTGTGTATCCCCCCTCCACTCTCATTTTTTTTTCTATAATATTATGTGTACATAAGATTAGACAGGACTCCAAATAATTCATGCTCTCTCCTTAAGAGGGGGTCCCCATATGGATAGAGTTCATCCCTAATTATGCAGTCTCTTCAGTCATGATCTAATGAGAGAGTTCACTCTCTTATTAATATATGTGCGGACATTCAACTCCTGAGAACATGAGAGACATTCAGAAACGCATCCGTCACCCTATACACATAAAGGGTTAAGCGCTTCTCAAGTCCAACCATTCTTCAAATTGAGATCCAGTGATTGGAGTTTAATTTATACGTAAATCAATGTATTGATATACACGCAGGACTAACTCCAACCACTGAATCTTAAGTTAAGGATTAACTCCAACCACTGAATCTTAAGTTGAGAGATGATTGAATTTGAGAAGAACCAAATCCCATAAATGGCCATCCCCATCAGTGAGACTTCATAGTGTTTAATTGATACCTGAAACTTGGTTAGAAGTCCTGTTTCATCGTTATGTGGGCCATTCCAAGGGTTTTTATTTTTTATTTTTTCCATTCTGTGAAGTCATCTCCTCGGTTTTCATGCGTTATGTATGTATGGGACTCAAATCGACTCCTTCTTGTACTTCAGTGAGGAGGGAGACGTCCCCCATCGGATGGTCGACACTTGGCTCTCCGAAAAATTCGAGTCCCACGTTTGAGCCGACAGGGGGTGTCGGCTTAGACTTAGAGCTCTGATTTTTTCGAGAGCCACTTGTCGGCCATCCGATGGGGCAGCCTCCCTCCTCCCTGAAGTACAGGGAGGAGACGATTCGAATCCATATATATGTTACTTTATCTAGATTCAAATCGTCTCCTCAGGGAGGAGGGAGACGCTCCTGTCGGATGACCAACACATAGCTATCAGAAAAATTCAAACCCCACATCCGAGCTAACAAACAGAGAACACAAGAGATATCGACTCAAACGTGAGATTTGAATTTTCTCAAAAATTACATATCGATCATCGGATGGAAACGTCTCCTTCCACCCTGAAGTTCAGGGAGGAGGCAATTCGGATCCACTTTATCCTTCGTAAGCACTGTCCTATTGATCTTGGAAAGGCAGAGATGCCAGGGAATCCAGATACCAGAGCTTTATCATTTCACCTTAATTGCATGGTGGTGGGACGTTAGAGAGGTGACAAGACACCTTTGGAACTCAATAAAAAAATAGAGGGAACAAGGTATGAGAATCATTTAACCGGGACGATGCTCGAGTCGTAGGATAGGAGGAGATGGTGAATCGAAATCGTGTCCTCTTAGGGTTCGAGAAGAGATTCGGCTTTTGATACTTGAGTGTCGATTGAATTTGAACCGTTCAATGCATAAATCAATATCTCTCTATGTTTGATTGATGTTTGATTGAGTCAAATGACTGAACAGCTCTAATCCAACCAACGTCCATGTATCAGACATTAAAACCATATATATTCATTCAATAAATTTCTTCCGAAAACTATCAAACCGACACTATCAATAAAACGAAAGAGCAATGGGGCTGGGGCCCAATAACATTGGGCATAGCGTTCATTCAAATAATCAGGATCTTCCCGTGAATAGGTCCCACCCAAAAAAATTGTACAAAAAGGCTCAACCACCCAATTGTTTTGATTTAACTTAAAAGCTCAATCTCAAGGGGTAGCTCAATTGTCAAAGAATGTACATCTCACGCAACAAAAGATTCTAAGTTCGACTCTTTTATCGCCTTAGGGTCACTTATATTGAGTGTTAATTACTCTTTCTTTTCTGCAAGTGGAATGGTTTTCATTCAACCCCAAAATGATCCCGTCCATACGATTGTAGGGTCAGTATAAGCCAACGGGAGACTAATCAGACCTAAGATCTGATACTCGTTACAAAAAAAAAAAAAAACCCCCTTAAAATTACTATTTGCAGGATGGAAATTTTTCCAAACTGTTTGTGAACCATCCAATTTTGAACAAAAAAGCACCAGCTGGAATCATCTATTTTCGTATTGATTGCCTGATTCTTGTTTCATCTCTATTTTTCAGATGGGGTCCACTTAAAAGTAGATTCCAATCCTTTAGCATTAGATCCAGTCATGGAGTTGTATGTTATGGAGATCCCAGAGCTGTAGAACAGTTTAGGTGGCCAGTCTGCAATAAGCTTAGATCCTACGCAGTTAGATTCTATGCAATATATGCAATCACCAGTGTTAGAAAGTCGAATGCATGAAGGTTTTTTCTTTATGACACCGATCCGGTGTCAATATCAGATCGGCACAAAAATTTATAAACCGGTGTCAAGAAGTAGGACCCATGAAGGAAAGCCCTGCCTCCCGAGAAATTTGAGCTTAAATTAATATTGTGTTGGGCCTCAAGTCTGGCCCATTTAAAATCCATCAATTGCCGACTACCCAAGTTTTACCCCTAATATGGACCCACAACGTACCGAACAAGTAAATAGGGATGTAAATGGATCAAATAGAGGTCGGATGTGATTGTATTTGGATACCTCTAAACAAATACATATGAGAATTAAATCCGGGTTTTCAACTATTCAAATCTTCCCACCTCCGGCAAATACGATTTGCTCTCAGTTGTATTGGTTTGATGATTCTCTTTGCCTCATTCTCTATAGCCTGTGGAATCTTCAAGAACCCTCAAGATCATTGGTTACTTAATCTTTTATTATCAATTGAATATATATAAGAATTGGATAGATAATGTTTTGGATTATCTAAATTTGAATCAGGATATTCAACCAAGTATGGCTTTAAGCTTAGAGATGTCTAATTAAATGACATGAGCAATTTACATACAGAAAACATTTCTTGAATCAAGAGATTGGTTTTCTTCAACAGGCTGTCTCCACTAGCTTAGCCCATAAAATTGTTGAAGTTACTTTCCAAAGGGATGAAGTTTTATGTGGAAGGAAACCTCTCTAGCTATTGGTTCTCTCTAGCTATCTCGTATTTCTAATGCGTGTATATACGTGTTCCATCCCTTAAAAAATATTTATTCAAGTATAATAGGGAAGGTTTAGGGTATCAGTGTCGGACATGGTAACAGTCAATGTCAAAACTAATATACGGATTGATGATACAAACAATGGTTGAGTGATACGTGGTCAATGGGAACCTCTCTAATGGAGAATGGATGGGGTATTTCTCTATTTAGACAAGTATCATCTGAATGTAAGTATCCCGGTTTATTCTTAGTAAAGATGAGAACAAGCTTTGTATTTTTGTCATCTAGATAAAAGAGTAGGTCAAGAACTGTAAGTTTTTTTTTTTTTTTTTTTTTTTTGGGTAAGTAAGACCTGTATCGTTGTATTGCCCCTTTTACTCCTGTGAAAGATTTTTGGTTACGAATCACCAGGGATGATCATCCGAAATAAAGATGTATATTCTTGAAGGAAAAAAGATCTATGTCAACTATATTTTCATGTGCCAACATGCAAGGGTGGTGAAATGATCACCTCGTTCCTTGTTTGGATGTCTATGCATGTAATCCCATTAACCCTGTGCTGGCATAAAGCCACGCATGGCAGGTTCCTATCCCGTTGTTGAAATACCCTAAACATTTTCTGCTCCATTACAGATACGCACCAGCATACATTTTTGACAGTTGTGCACTATCCCTGACCATTGCCATAAAAATGTCTGAGTGTGTTGTTAATCATGTGAGTATGAGACTGGCAGACAATCATAATAAGAGGGAGGAAGTGAGTGTAGCATAAATACCAAAGAGGCCTTACTTGAACAAAAGATTGAGTTGATAATTTAACCAACGAAAACATATTTTTTGGGATGGAGTTTGTGTAGGATGATATATCGGCCCTTTGGAGTTTGTGTAGGATGATGTATCGGCCCTTTGTCTAGTTGGGGTTGTTTTATATTCTTTCTTTCTTTATTCTGTCTTATGATTGAAAATATATCGGTGCACAAGCTGTAAAAGAAACTATTTGTTTTTTCGGGAAAAGGGTCTATGCATGATCAGGTTTGGTGATTTATAAGAAGGGCGTATTTTGAATATTAGAAGTAGTGTATTTTAGTGATTTCATAATTTCATGTACGACTATGCATGTGACCGTTGGACGATCATACTGGGAAATTTTTGCCTTTTACATCATTTGACAATTTTTATGTTAGAAATGATTAATAAATGGAGTAAAAGAATTAAACCAAGCATATATCATGGGATTAAAATGTCAAGAGTGGCATGATGGAGATGCAATCACTATTTTGGTAAAAGAATGCCCTGAATTTTGAAATGGATTTATAATTTTTTTTTTTTTGAGATTGGATCTTATTTTCCCACCTTTTGTTTTTCATATATAATAAAGTATTTTCTTTTTTCTAATCCTTTTATAATTTTATATTGATTTTTAATAGTGGAAAAATATTTTCAAAATAAGGTAAAAATGTTTAATTTATGACCATGCGTAATATATTCAAAAAAAATTTCTTAAACTTCTTTATACTTACCCTATATTTACTGAGTCATCGTCAATTCCCATGTTGCAAATTGATCAAACACTCAGATTACTTGCATTGCAATGCCTTTTGGGGGACTTAGGGAGGCACTACCCATGTATCTCTATTTATCACAAAATTAATCTTATCATTATTGGGGTAAGTACACAAGCTGATTGGGGGGAGGTGGGATGACAAGATTGTTGCTATTTGGTCTTGATAAAGATCTTTGAAGGGTTAGTACGAAATCAATAACATGAAACTTTTGTTGCAAATAATAAAAGAAACATATCCATTAATTCTAGATTAAACTCTTGATTTATTTTGGGAAAATATTTTTTTTGGTAAGATTTTGGGGAATTTCGAGTGTAGGAAAATTGACATTCAATTAGGTTTCGATGGGGTGTTGGTTGGTTTTTTCAGTCAAAAGAAACATACGAAAAAACAAGAATAAATTTTTTTTTTGAAGTAGAACAGTGGAGATGGTTAGGCAAGATATTAAAATTCCCTGCCAGTTGATTATGAATTTGAAACAAAAAAGATTAAGTTTATTGAATTGGTTTGTATTGAAAATTATTGATCTAATTGAACCATTACGATGTATTGAATCAATTCAGTTGGAAAATAAAATCATATTTTTTTTGTTAAATTCAAGTATCCAAAATACCAAGGGAAGAAATTGAAATAAAAGTTCATATTTTTAAGAGAATCAAAAATAAAATTTTTAGTAAAAAAGGTTTAGCAAATATATTGAAAATTCATGGAAGTTTTAAAATTTTTTCCCATATTCAATTCTCTAAACAAAACTATATTTTCCCCTAATAATGTGATAAAGCTGAGAAAATTTTAATTATACTTAGATAATTTTTTTTTACCAGAAAGGCAATATGTTTGGGTAAAATATTTGTTTTGTGTTTTTTATAATTACCAGAATTAAAAAAACCCTAAAAGAAGGGAATAGCCTAGGTCACAAAGGCATGACGGCGGGGGGCGGGAAATTTCTTCTGGGTGGTACGATTGAATTGAAAAATTGATTTTATTTTAGGGTTTATGATCTTAAATTTTCACTGGTTCCGAATCAGCGACAAGATAGTAACTGCAAAATTTCAAGGAAGAATTGAGATTTAAATGGTGAGTGTTTACTGTTTCTGACACCAACAGTTCTAATGGCCAGATACCAGGCCTTTGAAGAGAAAGTCTGTGCTGCGAATGGAAAAATTGAAGTTTGGGTTCGGAAAGACAAGTCTTTTTTGATTGTGTCAAAGATGAGAGTGCTGACTTAGGAATAAATTAGAACTTTGATCGAATATTTTTGAGTTGTGAAAGATAGTAGGGTCTAGGAATCTTCTGTTTTGGAAATAAATGGAGGCAGTTCTGGAACAAACTTTACAGGATGGGAAGCTGCTTCGGCAAGTTAATGCTTTAATCGTTGCACATCTTCGTGACAACAACCTTAACCAGGCAATCATTCCGTCTTTTCTTTTCCTCACATAGCTTTTTTTCAATCTCTTTTTCTCTCTGTGCTTTCCGTCATAAATTTTGAAAGAATTTGGTATTCACGAATTCTCGGTTTTACAGGCTGCTCTAGCAGTTGCTTCAGCAACAATGACACCCTTAAACGTCGAAGCCTCTCCAAACAAACTTCTCGATCTAGTTGCCAAGGTTTGCACTGCCTGAAAATGAAAATACCTGTTTGCTATTTTGTGGGTTTTTGGATTCTGGAATCCTTGGGTTTTAAGGTTTTAACAGGGCCTTGCAGTGGAGAGGGATGAGGGATCGAAGGGGGTTGCACCTAGTGCTCTGTTTGACTCTGGAACAGCATTGACCGCTGGATATGGTTCAGTTCAAGTTCCTCGTTCCGTTTCCGTTGATTTCAGGCAATGGCTTACTGTATATTCTCGCTATCCATCATTGCACACATACCACTCTTGTATTTATTCTTGTGATAATACCATATGACTTGCATTGTTGGTTAGGAGTATTTTATCTCTACTTGTGGCTTTATACAATCTGATTTAGGAATCGACATTGTGCAGTCCAAAAGAGCAACACCGTTTTCCTTGCACACCTTATTCATGAAAGAATCAATTGGAAAATTCTCAAAGCACGAGTAACCCCTCGGCCCTCCACAACTTAGCTTTTTCTCTATCTTCATCTATAATGTTACAAACATTCAAATTGAGGCTTCCTGATGAGATTTCAATGCAAGAATCCCCTTTGCTTCAATGCTTCATCCTTTCATACTAACTTTCCCATCAGGCAAATAGAACTGGTCCATAATCCAAATGCAATAGCTAATAGGTGCATGCAGTTCTGAAGCTCTTTATCAAGTAAATTGCATCGAAAAAATGGGGACCAGAAAGTCTCATCTTTGAGCAGCTTATACCAATATTCCGCTTATACCAATATTCCGTTGGCTTGAATTCTTCAAGGTGCAAAATTGTATGAAGCACCTGGCTTAACTAATAAAAAAAATGTAAAGTGAAGCACCTACCTCTGTTTCCAGAGTCAAAAGTTTCCAAGAGTCCACATATGCTCAATGTGTTTCATTCTCTAGTATGAATGAAAAATCTTATATGAAATTTCAAGAAACATTGAGATATTCTCACGACTGGAATGTGTGATTGCTTTTAGATTCTAAATTCTAAATTTGATGATAAGAAAATACTGGATATCAGTTGGATTCGTTTATCTTCTTATTCTTCTTTTTCTTTCTCACTTTTGCAGATTTTTTCTGCTCTTTGACGTAAGAGAGCTGGACCATAGCTAGATCAGTTTATCTCCAGCTAATCCTAATCCTATTTTCTCCACCTTGTTTTGATATGATACCCTAATCCCTTTAAAACCAAAGATGCTTGGATAATTTTTATTTATTTAAATATCAGAATATGGGCTGTCTTAGATCATGTTGATGTAGATCTTTCTCAAGGCTAATGGTCTGTGAGACACTCGAAATTCTTTCTGTCAGTACGTAGGGGCATGACTCATGAGGGTCATCTATACTCCCTAGGTCTGACAAATGCTACCATATCTTTGATTGGGACCAAGTACTAAAATTGAGTAAATGCACATGCACCAAACTCCCCTGCACCGATGCATGCTTCCATATCTTTGACTGGGGCCAAGTACTAAAATTGAGTAAATGCACACATTCTGAGCCTCAAAAATGAATTATAAGCCCCCTTTTCGTAACTAGAAAGAGCTTTATAAACTGCTTTGCACTGATGGATATGTTCCTGCACACACATAAACATGCACACAATTGCTTTCAAACACCTGGAAAATGCTGGTATTGCTTATTTAAAGACAATTTCTGATTACTAATCTGTGTTATTTATCAAACTAGTGCTGTGCAGGATACAAAAGGCTCTTCAAAGAGTTTCCCAAAGCATGAAACTAGACATGTTTCAGAGCACAAGGTACAAATTGAATTAAAAATCTGTATTAGATTGTTTCATACATGGAAGGCAAACTATGATCTGATCTCACCTAGGCATGGTTCGAGGTGGTTTTGACCGGCACATCTCGGTTTCAACCTTGGTCAAAACCGAAACCATGTGCAGTACTAAAAAGTACTAGGTTTCAATCTAACTTGACTAGGTTTCGGTTTTGGTTTCGGCCACTTTTGATTCATTCATAGTTGTCAAGGCGTTGCCTAGGCATCAGGGAGGTAATATATGGGCTAGGCGATGAGTCGCCTTGTGTATGTTCAAAAGGTTGTCGCTTAGGTAGCCTAGGCGTCTTGAGCGCCTTGGACGCCCTAAAGGCCTGGGCGATCGCCTTGTTGTAGATGTAAAGGTAAAATAGAAAATTTCACACACTTCCCTTAAGGTTTCTGCTTACCCGCAATTCGACTCTCCCCCATTATCGGCCACATGCTGTTAAGTTCCCTAATGGAAAAGGTGAAAATAATTTTTTACCGATATACTAAAAACCAGTCCGAAAGTACATTATAGTCTTGCTATTGCATTCTTGTTTTTTACTTGTATGCTATTATGTTCTAACTTCTTAGTTTATTGATTTGTGCTTTTTTGTTTTTTATAAATATGCTTCTTTATGTCTTATAATATATCCATTATTTGTTGGTTTTCTTATATTAATTAGGTTATGCATTAAATGTTGAATATTTATGTAGCATACTGAATATATATAAACATTATTATAGCATTGATATTTTAGAAATAAAAAAAAAAAAACACTGGGAACGCCTTGGTCGCCTAGGTGCCTAGGATGGTCTCAAATGCCTTGGGTTGCCTCGTCGCCTTAACAACTATGGATTCATCCTCCCTTATATAAAATGCAAGGTTTCGACCTAAAGTATAAGTTTTGACTCCAAAGCCAGGAACAGTACATGGGAACATCACTTATTAGGCAACACTTATTTATGACTAATATCATTTAAGTAAATATTTTTTTTAATTTTATATTTCATTTACGTAAGATATTATTCATAAATATACAAACACCCCCTATTTGAATCCAATAAAAATAGTCTAAAATTCAAATTCTAAAAGATAAAAAGTTAACCCTCCAATTCAAGTACAAAAATTGGATTTCCATCTTGCTTTTTTACAATATGAAAAATTTAATAAATTTTATTATTGTAAAACCACTAAAAATCAGAAGAGCGTCAAAATAATTTTTTGTTTTGATTCCTAAAAATTATTTCTATTCAGATGACTTTAAACAACATTCACGTACTCCGAGCAAAGTTTGATCGGAGTATAACTTCTTTATTATAACTCGGATTCAAACAACCTCTGATTTATTGGAAAGTTGATTATGCTAGTTTTGTAACAATTCAAGATTGATTGACGAAGCTATATTGAAGGAGTTATGCTTTGTTCAAACCTTGTTTGGAGTACGCAAGATACTGTTTAAAATCGGCCTGGATGAAAATAATTTTTTGGATATCAAAACAAGAGATTATTTTGGCGTGTTCTTGGTTAATAGTGATGCTATACTATAATAAGATTTATAAGATTTTTAGATTTGGGAAAAAAAACTAGTATTTGGAAGTTCAAAATCTATCCCGCACCAAAAAAATCAGTTTTCTAGAAAGTTGAATTTTTATCCTTTTGGATTTTAAATTTTAGACTATTTTTATTGGATTCAAATAGGGGGTGTATGATTATTTATGAATAATTTCTCAAGTAAATGAAATATAAAATTAAAGAATTCCTTAAATGATATTAGTTTTCTAGAAAGTTGAATTTTTATCCCTTTGGATTTTAAATTTTAGACTATTTTTATTGGATTCAAATAGGGGGTGTATGATTATTTATGAATAATTTCTCAAGTAAATGAAATATAAAATTAAAGAATTCCTTAAGATTTTTAGTTATAAATAAGGATTGCCTACTTAACTTTGGACACAATCTTAGGTCTCAGCGTACATTAGCAAATTTGGGTCCATACCATGTAATATTATTTTGGATATATTTTTGTAAAACTAATGTGGGAAATAGATGTAAAAAGATTAAAAGATACATAACAAAATCAGATTGAAAAAAACACTTATGGGCCTTGAAACCAAGGTTCGAGTTCATTCAGAAAAAATCCCAGGTTTCGGTGTCAAAACTCGAGACAACTCAGTTCGAGGCTAGTCAAAACCCGCACCTCAAACCTTGCATCCAGGTTACTTGCCTCTTTAGTTATTTTGTACGATATGCCCCTTATCCACCAATACGTATCCATATCGGCAGTGGTCGATACGATACTTTTCGATACGTATCTCTTTTTTAAACAGAAAGAGTATCCACGTGTATCGACTATATCGAACCGATACGGCTCCATACACTTTGATATGGTCGATACACTTAAGTTTTCATTCTTGAAACAATAAGATACACTTACCGATACGACTTGATACGCCTCGATACTAATCGATACACCTCGATACACTTCGATACGAACCGATACAGTTTGATTCGGTCGATACACAAATATAAAGCTTGGTATAACTGATTCTTTTTTTTACTTTTCTGGTCTTCTTCCTTGCGGAAAACATATAGTTCATGTGAATCGAAGGTTGTAGCTCATCGAATGTCATCAACTATGTCTTTAATCCTTGGAAATACTTTAAAATTGCTTATTATAGTGTTTTTATACTTAAAAATTGTGTTTTGTATGTTCCCTAATTATTCCTGTGTGTATCTTGCCCGTATCTTAGTGTATCCTAACGTAGCCACCGTGTCCACGATACGATACGATACGATACGTTTCTTAAAATCGCCCAACCGATATGCTATAGATAAACGATACTTTAATCCTTGATTTTGTGGTTTAATAGAAGGTGGATATATCTAGGGAAAGGGAGAGAAGGGGGAAAAAGAAATGATTGGAAATGAAGTAGAAATGGAAAGAAAGATTATCAGTCATGAGTGTTGGTAGTGACCTTTTTATTTTTTACTGGTTTTCCTCTTAGTATTGCCATACTAGAATTTTCTATCTTCTATTCTTTTTTCCTTTAAACAATAATTTTTCCTTCACATGAAATCTTTACTTTCATTGGCCATGGACAATTTTTTTCTTCCTTTTTCTTTTGAAAGAAAGCTGCTATCATGCTATGTGCTAAGACTTGGTTTTTCTTTAAGTTCCTTTTCACTTTCACGGTAATTGTACAATTTTTTGAAGTTTGAACTATAATTGCATCACTTGATAAAATATAGAGGCCTAATTATATATGGGACAAACTCTAACTTAAGTTACCAAACGCTTAAAATATTTGTTTCCCGTTGCTGCTGAGATTTGGTTTTGTTGAATATTTTTATTAGACATTTTTTGGACCAGCAAATCTTGATCTCTGTTCGTTGTTCCAATACTTTTATTATTTTCAGCAGTTTTGCTTTAGCACTCTTTTTTTGTGCTTTTGCTTATTAAAGAAAAAAAAAGTGTCAAAAAAAAAAGGAGAGAAAAAGGTTTTGGTTAGCTTTATAATTTTTAATTTTTAATCTTCGAAGGCTATATTACTTTTGGTGATGTTTTTGGTGAAATTTACAGAATGTTGCCAGATGTGCTAGATTTAGTCCTGATGGGAGGTTTGTTGCAACTGGAAGTGCAGACACATCAATTAAACTCTTTGAGGTTTGTTGATTATTCTAACATGGCTCATGCCTGGTTTTACATGACTTCTTTCCAACTCATGAACCTTTAATTTATTATGCAGATTTCAAAAATCAAGCAAATGATGTTGCCAGACACAAGAGATGGCCCTGTCAGACCTGTTATACGGACATTTTATGATCATTTGCAGGTAAATCTGCTTCGTTTAACATCATTTGCACCTCCTTATGTGGTCTTGATCTCATCACATCTCCCCAATCCCTGTGGACTTAACCAAATGGGTTGCCTTCGGAAGCTCTCTTAGTTGGCAGTGCAATGGGCTGCCCAGATCATGAAGTCTCACATATCTTGCTTGCTGATCTGCTAACGTCCGTGAAGATCTGGTTATTTTCTCTCTTCCCAGATTTTTCTTGGACCTCCATAAAGGTGTCTCTGTAAAACCAAGTTAACTCAAGAATGTCTAGATGAGTCATCCAACTTATTTCAAAGAGACCCAGAAAATGGTGCCGAACCTGGTTCAGAAAATCACATAATAAACAGTGACAAGCATATCGCTTATCCTTCCTAGTTTCTACACGGTTGGTATGAGGTTGAAGAGACCTAGTGGGTCTTCTTCTTCGAAACATGTTGCATGTATTCACCTCACCTTTGAGCAGTGTACTTTGAGAGCAGAAACATTGAACCCCAGATGAATTTAGCTGCCTCAGATTGACCTGGCTGTGCAAAGTTGGTTTTCTTTCTCCTTGGAAAAATCTTATCTCACTTTGCTACTTGTGGCTAGGATCTAAGTCTGATGGACAGTGACTAACAGCCCTGTCACGTGAGTATGTGCCAGCAGCAACACTAACCCAGTTAACCAACAGGACCCATAAAGAAATTCCTAAAGAATTTGATCTGATGTATCTCATTCTCAACTCAATTTAGTCCAGGGATCTCAAATCAAAGAGGTTTCTTATAAAAAGCTACTGAGTTATAGTAGAATCGTAAGTGTTAGCGTAATAAAATTGTAACCATACACTGCTTTGACGGAGTCAAAGTAGTTAGTGCTAGTTTCTAGGACTTGTAATCTTATTAGTATATGGACTCCTAATTAGTTTATTAGTTTGTTTTATTAATTTCCTTTACCAATTAGGTTTGTTAGTTTCCTTTTTCTGTTTTGAGTTTACTTTAGTTTGTGACTAGGACTCTGACTTATAGAATCCTAGATCCTATCTAATAGTTGTTTTTTATTTTTTATAAATACAATGGTGCAAAGGTTAGGGTTTACAATCAATCTATACCCTTAACCTTGCGATGGCATCTTTTACAACTAGTCCCAATAGGAATTCAATTAAAACCAGGAAATCAGGAATAGGACAGCAATAGAAAACTTAGCTTTGTGGGTAATCCAACCGTTGGTTGACTACGAAACTTGGAGGGATTGTAGTTTAGGATGTATTTGCAACCATATCTGAATTTGAAGTCGATCTGACCAAGGACCGAAGATTTATGAATTTTTTTTAAACTGCTGTCACCTAAAACCGAGCCTGGGTTTACAGCAGCAACAATAACTCTTTAAGCTCAGCAGCCGATGGAATTTTGGAGGGTAACAATTGTGCAATAAGGAGGGGACGATAGGGGAGAGATAGGGAGAGATTGAGAGAAAAGATCAAAGGGAATAAGGGGTCGGTTGAGTCTTACAACCTGGAGACTCAACTAGAAACACGAGCAGTTTCTGTATTTTCAAGTCTCATGTTCTCCCTTCTTATTCATTCATATATATAGAGAATGGTGCTTACATAATTATGGAAGAAAGATCTAGTCAATCCTTCTCCATTATTGACTAGGAACATGGAAGGAAAGTCTAACCTTTTCTTGCTATACTTTCTATAACTGAAAAGAGACTAATAGTTTTCCTAAAAATAGAATGGAAAGTTTCTTAAAAATAAAATTCCTAACTTGTCTAAATAGATTTACTAGTATTAGAGACATGCTTACATAGTAATTATTATTAGGAAAACAATAAATTATGGAAGGAGGAAGGAGAAGAGAATCTCTCCTTAGGGATAGCTGCTGGCCAGCTGTCCACAGCTTCAGTGGCTTGGCCAGCAAGGTTGACTGTCCATGGCTCAGCCATTAGCCATGGCTGGCTTGGCTCGGCTAGGCTGGCTTGGCTTTGGCTCCTTAACAATACTGCATCATACCAGTTATGAGGAAAGAAGCAAGACACATCGATTCTCTCCATCTTCTCTTATTTTTCTATTTTGTTTCATGGTTGATGCAGTCCAAGGACCAGCCAGTAGTGGATCAGCCCAAGGATGTGTCAACATGGGCCCAACCCACACTGTTCACGTGAACACTGTTTACGCGGTACTGTTCACGTGAACACTGTTCACGCGGTACTGTTCACGTGAACAGTACCAACAACATTAATTATGACTCTTTTTATTAGTTTCCTAATTTTCAGTTTATTTATTTTCATTGTTTAGTTTCCTAAAAATTAGGCTAGTTAGTTTAGAAGTCTTAGTTGCTTGGAGACTAAGATTTGCCTAAAATCTAGTTTCCTAATTCCAGTTTTTAGAAACTTTCCTATTTTTATTGTTTTAGAGCCTTCCTAAATTATAAAGGAAGGTTGGTTTTACTAAATTTCGTTCTTTCCTATTTTATTTGTAATGTTTCAAAGCTATAAATAAAGAGAATGCAGGCTGGCTGCAATAGAGAGATTTTCCAGAAAAAAGAAGAGTTAAATTCTTATTTTTTGGTTGAGTCTCCTACGGTTGTGAGACTTAACCAGATTCCATTCCCTCTTGATTCTTTTGCTTGCTTTCTATCTATGATCTGATATGCTATTGTTTCACCCAACACAAACTAGAGAAAGTGAAGTGCAATCAGCAGGCAACATTAAATCTGGGCTATCCAAGCTTGGTGGAAACAGGTATAGCAGGCTTTCGAGACTCATAACTCCTATAGTTCTTTTCAGATCCTCCCCAAACTTCAGAAGGTGTTCACAATCATTACAAAGGTTATCCATACCAAGTTTCATCTAATTCTGACGGTTAGATTTCAGGATAAGTGGGTTTTTTCATTACTTTTCTCTGCAGATTTTGTATTGGACTGAATTAAGATCCTGTAGCAAAGAGGGCTTGTTAATTTGACTTGCTTTGAACCCTCTTTGCCATCAGGAGGGGGGGGGGAAGAGGAGGAATGGGATCATCTGTGTAAGAGATTTTCAGTGAAACTCAGATCTACAGAATATATGTGCTAAGAACACTCATCATATGGAGATAGAATCTCCCAATTTATTCACAATAAGTGAAACAATTGTGAAAAGTTTCCCACACCTGGTTACAATTGTGAAAAGTTTCCCACACCGGGTTTAGGAACAGATCTCCTTAATAGGCACACCTAGTTTCACACATGGAGTAGTGATGCAGCAAATCTGACCATTGGATATTTAGGGAATGTTCTAAATAGGCCATGTGCCAAATTTCAGACTCAAATTCAAACATTTAAGCTATCATCTAATGCCATACCTTCCCATGTATGTTGATGCACCCCAACTGTAGTCCTGTGAACCTTTTTTGTAGTCCCAGATTTTTCAATTCCTTGTTTTGCCAATTGGCAAACTGGGTTTGGTTAGACATTTCACATGAGAGCAGGGGACTCTGGGATCTAGCTATCCATAAAATTTCAGCCTGATCTGATCTGTCATGTGATGCAGTCCAAGGACCAGCCAGTAATGGACCAGCCCAAAGATCTATCAACACGGACCCAACGCACACTATTCACGTGAACACTGTTTACGCAGTACTGTTCACATGAACAGTACCAACAGCAGTAGTTAGAATTTTTTGGTTAGTTTCCTAATTTTTAGTTTACTTATTTCCATTGTTTAGTTTCCTAAAAATTAGGCTAGTTAGTTTAGAAGTCTTAGTTGCTTTGGATATGTCTTCATAATCATTCCAAAGAGTATTTCCCATCAAGTTTCAAGTGATTTCAAGGGTTAGATTTCAAGATAAGTGGTTTTCTTCATTACTTTTCTCTGCAGATTTTGTATTGGACTGAATTAAGATCCTGTAGCAAAGAGGGCTTGTTAATTTGACTTGCTTGCAACGAGGGTTCAAAGCAAGTCAAATTAACAAGCCCTCTTTGCTACAGGATTTTAATTCAGTCCAATACAAAATCTGCAGAAAAAAGTAATGAAGAAAACCACTTATCTTGAAATCTAACCCTTGAAATCACTTGAAACTTGATGGGAAATACTCTTTGGAATGATTATGAAGACATATCCAAAGTTGGAGATGATCCGATCACAGACGAGAGAGATGTGATTTTTTGAAAACTACCTATCATCTGAAAACGGGACTGGTTTAGTTAGAGCTGGTCGATATGATTTTAATCTTTAATCCCACGAGCTTTCATTGATCAAATCAACACTTAATGGTATCGCAATTCAGTATGCAATAATAAGAACTTGAAGGAATTAACAGAAGGACAAGAAAACCATAAAACAAAATATCTCGGTTGAGTCTCACAACCTATGAGACTCAACCAGAAAATCAGGAGCTAAACTCTCTTCTTTTTTCTGGTCTAAATCTCTCTACTGCAGCCAGTATGCATTCTCTTTATTTATAGCTTTGAAACATTACAAATAAAATAGGAAAGAACGAAATTTAGTAAAACCAACCTTCCTTTATAATTTAGGAAGGCTCTAAAACAATAAAAATAGGAAAGTTTCTAAAAACTGGAATTAGGAAACTAGATTTTAGGCAAGTCTTAGTCTCCAAGCAACTAAGACTTCTAAACTAACTAGCCTAATTTTTAGGAAACTAAACAATGAAAATAAATAAACTGAAAATTAGGAAACTAATAAAAAGAGTCATAATTAATGCTGTTGGTACTGTTCACGTGAACAGTACCGCGTGAACAGTGTTCACGTGAACAGTATGGGTTGGGCCCATGTTGACACATCCTTGGGCTGATCCACTACTGGCTGGTCCTTGGACTGCATCAATGGTATTAGAGCAATCACCTGAGTTGCCGTTTTGAGAGTTTAAGGTTTTTCGTTAGGTGTACAACCACCACTATTGTTGCTCCTGCTACTACTACTATTTGGTTCACAGTGACCTATACTGTGCTGTTATTACTATTTGGTTCACAGTGACCCATATTGTGCTGCTACTACTACTTGGTTCAGAGTGACCTATACTGTGTTGTTACTACTATTTGGTTCAGAGTGACCTATACTGTGCTGCTACTACCACTTGGTTCACAGTGACCTATACTGTTGATGCAGAACAAGACCTACAACAAGAGAAGGGGCCGAAAGAAGAAGTCGAGAGATCTAATCTCTCCAATTACCGCCAGCTCTATTTTAGTTAGGATTTATTTTATTTTAGTTTCCTAATTAATTTGAGACTATTCCTATTGTTTGGTTTCCTAAAAAGTAGCCTAGTTAGTTTAGGAGTCTTAGTTGCTTGGAGACTAAGATTTGCCTAAATTTAAGTTTTCTATTTTTATGTTTTAAGAAACTTCCTAATTATAAAGGAGGTTTTAGCTTTCCTAATTTCAGTTGTAGTTTCCTATTTTAGTTGTAACTCTTTAAACTATAAATAAGAAGAAGGGTTGGTGGCACCTAGGCAGATTTGGACCAGAAAAAAGAAAAGAGTTTAGCTCCTATTTTTCTGGTTGAGTCTCCCAAGGTTGTGAGACTCAACCAAAACCCATATTTTCCTCCTATTGTTTCTCTATTATATATCCTTCTCTGTCCACTGGCGACATTGTTTTTCTGCAGAGAATATTGGACAATTGCTGATCTGTCACAGATCTAACCAATATCAGTTACAGCTTAATCAGTTCTGGGCAGGACTCTGTGCAGCACCCTTGCAGTGTCTGTAATTGCTTCTGAACTCTTCTGATTGGATCCAAACTTCTTCTGGTGTTCATAATCGAAGCTAAGAAGATCCCTTATCAATTTCAAGTGTGTTCAACGGCTGGATTCTAAGATAAATTGATTTTCCTCTTGATCACTAATTCTGATTTTGCTAAAATACAAATTCGAGACCTACGGGCAAGATTGGTTTCAATCCCACTTATTGGATCAAGCTCATCTTCTAGAGTATGACTTCTCATACCCTAAGGATCATTGTTTTCAAGTTTCAAAGCATTCCAATGGATAGATTTGAAATCGCATAATTATTTATCAAATTCAGACATTCTTATTTATTGTTAAGGGGTTAAATTTGAATTGGGTTGATTGAAAGGTCCTTTCCTAACAAGGTTTGGCATAAATTGAGATGTAATCCTACCTTGCCATCAACTGTGCTGCTATTACTACCAAAACTAACTACTACTGCTGCTACTCCCACTATTACAACTGCTGCATCTGTTGCTACATTATTTCAAGCTGAAGCTCTCACATTCCCCCATACTCCAGTTTAAGGGGGGTGTTAGCATAAAAAAATTGTAACCGTACATTGCTTTGACTTAGTCAAAGTAGTGTGTGCTAGTTTTTAGGACTTGGACTCCTATTAGTATATGGACTTCTAATTAGTTTATTAGTTTGCTTTATTAGTTTCTTTTACCAATTAGGGTTGTTAGTTTCCTTTTTCTATTTTGAGTTTACTTCGTCTTGAGTTTGTGACTAGGACTCTGAATTGTAGAGTCCTAGATCCTATCTAATAGTTGTTTTTTAGTTTGTATAAATACATGCTATAAGGAGAGGAGCAGGGCACATCGGTTCTCTGTCTTCTGACTCTTCTTTCTTATTTTTCTATTTTGTTACAGTAAGTAAATCCAGAAAAATAAGTTTGATTTAAGTGAAATATGTTAAGGTCAATCACTCTTAACTGTTCTCCAGTCAGATTAGTGGGAGCTACAAAAATTAACCAGTAGAATTTGGTGGGCTAACAAACTACGGAAGAACCAGGTTTTAGGGTTATTAGCCAGTAGAATTTTGTTTTACAATAAAATAGCATACCAAGAGATAAAATCTGGATACCAAAGATTCCCAGTTGCCAAGTTTTTGACCCTGCAATATGAACCTGAAATTAAAATCCCACTAGCAGCAGCAAAATCAGCATGGCCGCACCAACCAATATCAGTAAGTTGATAGCAAATGGCACTACGGCAGCCTGTTCCACAGTATACCACTGTCCATTCAAGTAACAAAGTTGAGTGTCAGAGTATTATTCCCATGATTGGTTTTATTCTGAAGTTGTGTTATTACAAAATTAAGGGAATAAATAAAAAAATAAAAAATAAAAACTAAAAACTACTACCACAAAATGTGCGGTGTCCTGCTTTGACTATATCTTTCTTAAAGAGCAAACTCAAATTTAGTGTCTAAATGCTATGCTTCTTTAAAAGAAAATAAAAATAAATATCCCTCGAACACTGGAGAATCGTAATTCAAAACTTGGTCATGACTTTGTTTACAGCTATGTTCTTAAGTATTACAACATGGAAACCTCTGGATTTCCCCCCTAAATTTGTCACAGTTTAGCATGCAACCAGAATATCATATGGTTGAGACAGGTTCTCAGGTTTAACTAGTGACCTTCCACATCATTCCCCTTCTATCCAACGATCAGAATGACTGAATAAAGAGTGCATGTCGCAGAACAAACTGCTTCAGTTGGAATGCGTCCCACTGAGCTTCAGTTGGAATGCGTCCCACTGAGCTTCAGTTGGCTGAATTTTCCTTTCAGGTTTTAAATGGTTGAGATACTTTTTTTATCCTTAAGTGTTCTGACATATGGAGCGTCATACTTTAGCATACTGATTTGAAATTCAGGTTTTTTTTTTTTTGTTATTCATAAATGAAAGGAAAAATTCTCTGTCTTTGTCTTGTCAAACTGCATCATATCTGTTTTTATTTTGGGAAATCCTTGAAATTTTGTCTTCTCCAGGTAATTCGTTTCTCTACTGGGATCTTATAAAATATCAAGAATTAGCTGAATTTTTCTGTTTTCACTGCTTGGGCCAGAATCAATTTTTGCCTATGATAACTCTATTTTATCCACTTGCACTAAATCTCACAGACTAGCATGCCCAGATAATTCTGGTTTAGAACAAAAACTGGTTGGAATAGTGTTTTTGGCTACAAGGAGTTGTTCATGGACTCTGATCCATATATTTGCTGTAATTTTTAACTAGTTTGTTGGTAATTGATTTTATGGACTAGTTTTGGCTTTGTGGACTCAGTGTTTGTTGCTGTTACTGTGGATATGCTTTTCATAATGGGGAAAGGTAGTTGTGTCAATAAATTTATAAGTTGGGCAAGAAGGATATTAAAATTTTCATTTCCTTTATGTTTTCAGAAGTTTCCTAATCAGCCTATCCTGCTCAGCTTTGGCAATGCTTGGGATTCATGACATTTACATTCTGTTCCTGTGGAATGAGAAAACATAAGTCTAATGGCTTTCTAATTATTACAAGATATCTTCCCTGTCTCTAAAGTTCTACTGTTGCAAATGCAGCCAATAAATGATTTGGATTTCCATCCTCAAAATCCTGTTCTGATATCTGGGGCAAAGGATCACACAATAAAGTAAGATTTCTTCTAGTTCTCATATTTTTGATGTCAAACTCCTATGCGTTTCCTTGAGGACGTGTGCATGGTCATGTTATTTATTTATTTTAATCTAAATCTTCTATTAAAAATGTCAATTTTGGTCTTTCTCCTGGGCTCTCCTTTTTAGATTGGTAATTTGGGATCAGATCTGCAACCGCTAAATGTGCTATGCTATCTTGGGTTGCCATGAGTTAAGGCTGAGCTTAACGGTCTGTTAGAAAGCAGAAGTAATATTTTATAGTTCTGCATTTGTACCTTTTGTTTATTTTTGGGATGTCGAAGGTCTCTTGAAAGAAAACATCCTGGACATGGTTCTTAATCTAGGTCGAAACTTACTGCAAGTTTTGACTGAGATATCTTGGTTTCAAGATGGCCCGAGGTGATACCAAGGATCCAAAAAGGTTTCGACAGGTTTCAATGTAGAATGTGAGGGTGCCGCAGGTTTTGACACAGGTTTTGACTTAGGTTTTAACCTAGGTTTCGAATTCAGCCTAGAAAAAACCAAGGTTTCAACCAGGTTTCGGTCAAAACTTAAGATATCATGGTACTGGCCTTGAAACCGAGATTAAGAACCTTGATCCTGGATCCTTCATGGGCAAGTGTGTAAGATGTTCTCTAGAATGTTGTCCGGGGGTGATATCTAACCATTTAATCACGATAAGGTTGAAATATCCTTTTCAGTGGCTCATTACTTGACACAACTTTTTGATTATCAATGTTTCTTCCTAAGCTGGGATAGTTGGATGGGACACCTGATATGTTCTCTCCTCCTCCTCCTCCTTGCAACCTCTTTGAGAATGTGAGGGGGTTAGTAATTATAGGCTTTTAGTTACTCTATTAGCACTTATAAGATGGGTGGTAAGGCTAAGATGCTAGTGACTTTATGGGCTGCTGACTGTAATGAGTTTGACACATGCACAGTTTTAGGGTATAGAAATTAACTTGGCGTTGTACAATATAGAAAGATCCCCTCTTTTGTTTCATAGTGATTCTCCTTGGACCTTGGTTCACGTTTTTAATAAAATTTTCTCAACAACAAAGCCTTATCCCAACTAAATGGGGTTTGCTATATGGATTCTTGCCCTCCGATTAGCTTTGTTTGAGGCCATATTTGAATTAATGCCTAAGCTATGCGTGTCTTTCCTCCATAGTTCGAAATCTTGGATCTCGAGGGTGTCTCGACCCTTGAGAAAACCGAGATCGGTGAAAACCTGCCGAAACTCCCAGAGGGTAAAAATGGGAGTTTCGACAGGTTTCTTTTTTTATGGTTTAAGCCATTTTTTGATGTTTTAAGGCTATTTTAAAGCCATTTTAAGGCTATATATTGCAGGAAAATACTTATTTAACATATATAAACACATTTAAAGCATAAAAAGTAATCACATTGTCAGAAAATCATAAATTCATAAATCATAAATCCTACAAAATGACATAACTCACAAGTGCTCATTATATGAAAGACTTAAATACTCAAAATGAAATAACACATTTCCATTAGTCCATCCCAATGTCTAATCATATGTAGAGTGGCGTGTAGGTTCCATCTGATCAGATTGACTTTGCTGAAGAAAATATATCTCGGTCTGATAAACAAAGTCCTGCCACGACATCCTTCGGCTATAGAAGGTCTGGTAGTCTTCCACATATTTCTCATACATATGATCCGAGAAGTTTCTAAAGATACCTAACCTTGGATACAATTCACTATAATGTGGAGTAAATTGAGCATATATTGGCTGGTGTGGGGGGGCGTGGTTCTCTGCAAATTTGGGACTGAAAAGAGACTGTTCACAAAGTTTGAGCCAGTCTGTGATGTAACATTACTAGTATCAGCGGAATAATCATATGCACTTCCCATCATGCGGTCATCATCACTGGAAGAAGAACCGTACGTCGAAGTGGTGCCAAATCCTTGAGCACTCCACTGCCCCTGCTCCCGTCCACTGCTACCATCAATGCTAAGTCCTCCAAAGCTTGTGGACATGCTATCAATTTCAATATTAGGCATTTTATCAGGATCAGGAACGATGTCAAAGAAACGATCTTCTTCTTCTTCCACTGGTTGCAAAGGGCGTTCCCGTTGACGAGACCTACGTGTATACCCAGTCGCGTAGGCCGTGATGAAGATGCACGTCCACCATGATCTGGATCTTGTGTAGCGTGTGTATACTGACTCTCGTCGGTCCATCTAATAATGGGTACAGTCGGTCTAGGATCACCACCACCACCACCACCACCATCATAACCACCACCCTCATCACCACCACTACTACCATCATCACCACTACTATCAGAAGCTGACCGGCCACTTTGATCCATTGTATCATCATCGTCTTCGGGGTCACTACCAGCTGGGGGGTCAAATGGTCTAGGCGACTGTGCGTGTACACGACTCTCATCGGAGGACATAAACCTCTCGAGATTAGAACCCATTGGAGCAGACACAGTGAGGTCGGGCATCCCACCAGGCTCATCATCACGGGAACTGCTCTGTCTCTCACCCATTCCACATAGGGATCATCTTCATCCGAAGATAGTTAGAAGACGTTGGCTAGTTCGATCAGTTCTTGTTCATTTCTTTGTTCAAATTTCAAGCACTGTATCCTCAGTCTCATGTTGTAATGGGCATACACCAAGTCATTTAGCTATTGAGAGCCCAATTTATTCATTTTCTTTGAATGGATAAGGGAGAAAGTACTCCAATTTTGCTCACACCCAGATGCGGAACATGTCTGAGATAGGACTTTGATTGCTATTTTCTTCAACTCAGCTGCATGCTCTCCATACAACAACCACCAGTCAGCTACACAAGAAGAATAACACATTTTAATACACATATTAAATAAGATATGTTACTTGAAAATTTCAATTTTCATAATTCATACCATGATTGGTCTTATCTCGTCCAGCCACTACGGCTGGAGTTCCAGAACTCTCAAGTCCATCTCTGAACGTTTTAATCTACACCCATTTCAAAATTTATAACCATTAGCCATTGTAATATATGAATATTCAAATAATTCAGCACTTAAACCATACAACTCACCTCCAGATTGACCGGTGCTTGTACAGTATAATTTGGCACCAATTTTATCATAACATCTTTTACCGCACCGATAAGGTCAGAATTGAGCCCAAGCACATGTAAATATTGATACTTGGGGTTCAAATAGAATGCTGCAAAATATGAGTCGTCAGATTAAAATAGAGTACTAACTATTAAGTGAACTAAATTAAAGACATTATTAAATATACTCTCCCATTGATCTTTGATAATCTTTACAAAATGTTTGTTTCCACGTGGAAGCACAACTTTTATACGGTTCTTCAACATATCCATGGCAGCATATAAATGTGGCATGATGGGCTGGAATGCTGTATCTACTAATCTCAGCACCTTCCCCACTGGCTCCAGAATTTTGACTACATCTTTCAGTGTTCTCCAAAATTCCTCTGAAGCTATAGTAGTCTGTGTTTGAACCCCAGCAGAAGAGCTGGACTCCCCACCCAAACCAATCCTTAGATGCAAACATCGATCTGAGGCTTACCATCTTTGCCTGAAAGCTCTTTAGTGCTATGTAGTTGGTAGCAAATCTGGTAATGCCGGGTCTTACCAAGTCCCCTCCACATCTCTTTCTCAGCAAGTTCAAAGAATAACCATGGTTGTATACAAATGTTGTCATCTGGCGTGCTTGTTCAACCACTTGCTTTACTTTTTGGATCTTGCCCATGTCTTTCAACATCAAGTCAATGCAATGGGCAGCACATGAAGTCCAGAAAAGGTTATAGTTAGCCATCATCATCTCTCTTGCCTTCTTGTAGTTGCCGCCATTGTCTGTCACAATTTGCGTCACATTTGTAGCACCAACTTCATCCACCACTGTCTGTAACAATCCACACATATAGTTAGCATCTTTTATGAATGCAGATGCATCAACAGACTTCAAGAATGATGTCTTCCCATCACTGTAGACCATGAAGTTGATGATGAACTTTCTAGTGGGACCAGTCCAACCATCACACATAAGAGTGATCCCATATGTACCCCAATTATTCCTTAACCCTTCTATCCATACTTCTAGCTCTTTTTTAATTCTTGGAAGACAGACATTCATAACTTCATATGGAGTGGGGGCTTTAACACCAGGACCAACCTGAGCAACTGCATCAAAGAAAGATTGATAGTATGGGCCACCATTGGCATTTGCTGGGATACTATTATAGATGGACCACCTAGCATATGTATCTCCAATAAATTCTTTTGTACCCTTCTAGCTCCATATACTTTTCAATCTCTTCTGTTTGACGCCAACCTTTCTAAAAACTGCTGGATCCTGCTATAGATTCTCAACATAATCCTCATCCCTAGTAGTAGGTGGTGGTGCCTGGGGTTGTGCTCTAGTACTTTTTGATCTTCTAAACATAGAAGCCAACCCCCCCTTACTCCGTGTTTGTGGTTCTTCAGGTTGCTGAAATGATCCACTACCACCTGCCTTTAAGGCTCTTTGCCTCAACCTTTCCATGTCCATCTCATGGCTGATTTTGCTAGCCATTGTTGCCCGTCTCAGATCTCTGGCCTCTTCCTCAGTCAAACCCTTGGTATCTATACCATCATCATCTGAACTATCATCATCCAAACACGCATTGTGCCTCAGATTGCTTCCTTAAATTGTTGTTTACTTTTTTCTTTCTATGCCCTTCTCTGCTGGCCTCCCTTTATCTATGCACCTATGGTCCTAGTTGTCACACCCCAATTCCGGCTGAACCAGAAGTGTGAGTGAACCGGCTCCAAACCACGGTTCACACCAGGATCTCAATAGACCGTGTCAACCAATCATTCCCAAGCAGTTTAACTTAATCAAGAGTAATACATAGCAATGGAATTAAAAATATAAATGAACTGAACTCTATGTTATAATTAAAATAAATACTCCAATTATTCCATCATTCAGAAAATTTAAGTAATAATTATTACAAAGTTTTAACAGAAAATAAATCAATCACTGAGAGAAGACACAGAACGAACACTCGCATGACGCATCATGCTCGTCTTCCACTGTCTGGGAGTCTAGGGCAGCCATCGTGCTGTAAGCTGGAGCAGTCATAAAGTCCTCCACCGTATACCCTGCATCAAGATCTGAAAAGAAATATATATATATATTTGGGTGAGCTCACAACTTAGCTCAGTAAGTATAAGACCAATGCAACATACAATATGCATGGAATAACATTACAATTGGGTCAGGTGTAACTTGCAAATATGCTATGGTAAGGTTTGGCGGCCACCGCACTTCCATGCACGAGAGTGTGAGCACACCCAACAGTCAGATACCTACCACACTACTGCTGTTGCCCCACATCACTCACTCCGGTATGGAGATAGGGCTCGAGTCTGGCGGGCAGGAGGAACCACAATCTCACGTCTTCCCCCTGATACCCCATATCGTACCAATACCTAAACCCCTATTGGCAAGGGCTTGCAAGTGGGTTCTGTTTCTAACCAGTCTTAAATGTCAATACAGTATCAATGACCCTACCCAGCACGGCTCCCTACGATATAGAGATAGGGCTCGAGTCTGGTGGGCAGGAAGAACCACAATCCCACGTCCTCCCCCTGATACTCTATTCGCACCAAGTCTGCTAAAGTAAAAGGCTATATGACCCTACCCCAGAACAACTCCCTACGACATAGGGATAAAACTCGAGTCTGGTGGGCAGGAAGAACCACAATCCCACGTCCTCCCCCTGATACCCTTTTCGCACTGAGTTTGCTAAGGTAGAAGGCGATACGAGAAAAGTGTTAGCTGTGGATATATCCAGGGCACACCCCCCTTCACATTCCACACACTAACTAAAACATACACATGCCTAACATCCAACAATCCTAGCATATGAAATGTATGAGTAGATAATAGTAAAAGAGAACTACATGGCATGTGAGATGCACAAACATCAAGCAATCAGGTAAACATAAAATTATTCACAAGGTTTACTGTTAATTAATTAATTAGAGTTTGGGGTCTTGTCCCTTACTTGACACGTGATAAAACTCCCACTCTGCGTTACAGGGTTTACGCACGTTGTCTACAGGTCCTACATAATCATATCTTTATGTTAGAATCCATTTATTAAGGTTTCAGAAGTCAGAACCAGGTTTGGCCAAGCAAACCAGGCTCGGGAAGCATACCGGTCGCAGGTACCGGTCTCAGTATAGTGAGACCGGTATGTGCCACTGGTATGTATACCGGTTGTGGTATATACTGGTTGCACATAGGTGAAGCCGGTATGTGCCTCCGGTATACACCGCAGGCCCATACCGTCGGACCTTGTGTTCTACCGGTATAGTCCGCGGTCTGGATCCGAGAGCAAGGTCTCGGATCTCCCTTCCTTGTTGGTATCGGCTAAGTTTTCTAGGGTTTCTCCTAACCCATTCTAAGGTTCAAATACTATGTTGGTCTTTTGATTTCGACTAGAATGCCGTATCAAGTCTAGGTTAGATCCGAATGAGAAAACTAATGGAAATCCTACGCTTTTTGGATCACTGCGCTGCTTCGCGGCTCCGATCCGACATCCTAATATTACTAATAGTATAGAGCACTTACCGGCGGTGTTCGTCGGTTGGCGGCGTGCTCCTCCACTGAAGTCTCTTTCCTGGGCGGCCTCTTCCTCCTTGCTCCTTCTCAACTCTTCTCCAGACGGCTAGGGTTTGAGAAGGATCAATGGAGTGGGATCATCCCTATAAATAGAAGAGAGCCGTTTTTGGGAAGGTTTTCCATGATTGGAAACTTTCCAAGTTTCCATTCGGAGGGAGGGACCCGTTGGAGTCCGTCTCCCGCAAAAAATAAGCATACCGGTCGCACATACCGGTCGGAGTGACCGCAATCGGTATAGTCCGACCGGTATACCCATACCGGTTGCACATACCGGTTGCACTGACCGCAACCGGTATAGTCAGACCGGTATGAGATTTAGACATTTTTTCACAGGTTCTCTTACCTGAAAAATTGAGTGGCTCGTCACCCGGCTTCGCCTTCCGGTCCGGTTATGATTGGGAGACCTGTCATCATATATAACCATGGATTAGACCGGGTTTTTCAAAGTACGGTTCTTACACTAGTAATCTCCACAGGAACTATATACTTTGACACGTCTGTAGAAGTCCCACTCAAGTGTTGCTTAAGTCTGGTAATCCCTCCAGACATAAGTTTCTTCTCACAGAATTTGCATTGGGTTTTCTTTCTATCACCGTCAATGGCGGTACAATACTGTCAAGCCATGTCAGTACGACCAGCATCACGACCTCCCTCACGAGAACCCAGAGCAGCCATTATATTTAGAACGAGGCACTGTTACATAAGATGATAAATAGAGAATTTAAATTAATAGATTTATAATAATAAAACTTAAAATGGAAGAACATAAAAGCATCAAATATGTGAATACAATTCAAAACATATTGAAATTACTTTACAAAAATTTAAAACTATTTTATAAGAAAACAGAATATTTTTCCTAATTTTTCCTAATTTAACATAATTATTTAGATATTATTATTAATTTTGGATATTAAATAAAAATAATTTATTTTTCCAAAATTATAATCCGACAACATGAAACCGTAGATTGGCCAATGGTGTTCAACGTATATTATTTTGAACACCAACAAATAAGTATTAATATTTTTTTATTAATTTTTTAATGCTGAAAAATAGGATTTATTAATAAAAAATTCATAAAAATAAAAATATGTACAGAAAAAAAAAATTGAAATCGTGACCTTGTAGATCGGCCAATGGTGTTCAACATATATTATTTTGAAAGTAAACCGATTAATATTTAAAAAATGTATTTTTTATTTTTTTTAAACAAAAAATAAAATAAATATATATGTACAGAAAAAAATGAAACCGTGGCAACGTAGATCGGCCAACGGTGTTCATCATATAATATTTTCAACAACATCTAATTAATATTTATCATATTTTTTTAAATTTTTAATTACTGAAAAATACCTTTTTTTTTAACAAAAAATAAAAAAAAAATATATATGCAAGAAAATAATTTTGAAAGAGTGAGGTTGTAGATCGGCCTAATGACTCTACATATATAAATTTCACGATGATCCAACATATATTGAACATATTCATGTAAAAAAGTAAGTTTTAGGGAAAAAAAAAATTACCTCAACTATTTGGTGGAAAGATTTGATAAATGGGAGCTTCCAACGACTAAATCTTGGCAAGATTTGGAAAGAGCAGCTCAAAATCGAACCCTAGAAGAAAATTGGAGAAGAAACATTGCAGAGAAGTATGAAAAGAGAAGAAAGAAGATGAAGAAATGAGTCTCGGTTGAGAGCTCGACCGAGATTCATATTTAAAAGCATGAACCAGTTCGAAACTGGTTCAAAAGGTCGAGACCAGTCGAAACTGGTCGAGAACCAGTCGAGAACCGGTCGAGATCTAGTTTCGACCCTAGTTCTCGTCTCAACCCATTCGAGATCAGCGAGAAGGTCGAGATCTCGACCCATCTAGGTCGAGTTTTCGATCCATGCTTTCCTCACCACCTTACCTGGAGCCATCTTAGGTCTGCCCTTGGCTCTTTTAGAGCCTTCAATTTGAGTCAAACTACTCCTTTGTACTGGAGCATCTAAAACCCTCCGTTGAACAAGGCCATGCCATCTCTAATGACTTTCTCATAGCTTATTATGTATCAATGCCACTCCAAATCAGTTCTAATAAGAACATTCTTTACCTTATCCTTCCTAGTTTTGTGGTTTTTGCACACACATCCATCTCAACATTCTCATCTCAGCTACACTGAGTTTATTTATATGATGCTTCTTAATTGCCCAACATTCCACACCATACATCATAGCCGGTTGAATGATTATCTTATAAAAATTTTCTTCAAGTTTCAAAGGAATATGCCAATCATATAGCCCTCCAGACACACTTGTCCACTTCATCATATTTTAATCCTCTATGAAACATCATCCCCCATATCACTTTCTTTATTTATAATTGATCCTAGATACCTAAAATAGTCACTTTGTGGTATCTCATTCTCATCAATTTTCACCATCTCGTTATCCATCCTTTGTGTGACTAGAGTTACACATTATATTCTCCTGTCTTTGTTTTTCGTTTCTTAAAACCTTTTGATTCCAAGATTGATCTCGATAACTCCAACTTCGCGTTAATCCCTGCTTTTGTCTCATCTACTAAAACAATATCATCAGTAAAAAGAATATACAAAGGAACCTCATCTTGAATGTCTCTGGTTACATTATCTATGCTTAGCACAAACAAATAAGGGCTTAAAGATGATCTTTGATGTAACCCATTTGTAATGGGAATTCACTACCTTGACCTCCAACAGTTCTTACACTAGTCACCACACTATAATGCATATCCTTGACTATGTTCACATATTTGCTTAGAACACTTTTCTTCTCAAGCACTTGCCAAATTAACTCTCTTGGGACTCTGTCAAGCTTTTTCTAGGTCAGTAAAGACCATATGAAGGTCCTTCTTGCAATCTCTAAATCTTTCCATGAGCTTCCTAAGTAAATAACTTTTGTTGTGGATCTCCCTTACATCAAATCAAATTGGTTCTCCCTAATAGTAGTTACTATTCTCAGGTGAGTTTCAATATCTCTCTCCCATAATTTAGAGTATCACTCATTAGTTTTATGCCTTTATAGTTATTGCGGCTATGAATATCTTCTTTATTTTTATAAATTGGAACCACAATGCTTCGCCTCCATTCATCTGGAATTTTCTTTATGTTCATAATCTTATTGAACAGCTCGGTTAGCCAAGATAATCCATAGATTCCTAAACTCTTCCATACTTTTATTGGGACTTCATTTGGGCCTTGTGTTTTGCCTACATTCATCCTTCTTAAACTGTCTTTTACTTCGGATGCCCTAGTTTTTCGTGTATATCTACAATCGGTTGTCTTGATGGGCAATGCAGCCTTCTGGGACACTATTACGTGAGGTGTCCTCATTTAGTAGGCTGTAGAAATAATTGTTTCACCTCTCGTTAATGTCCTCATCCCTTATTAGAATTTTACCATCTGCACTTTTATACAATTAACATGGTCGAAATCTCTACTCTTCCTTCCTTTATTTTAGCTATCTTATATATAGTTTTTTCTCCTTCATTTGTGCTCAAGTTGTTATAAAAATCTTCATATTTTTTCTCCCTTGCTTTTCCTACATTCTTCTTAGTTTCATTTTTGGCAAATTTATTCTTTTTAAATCTTCTACATCCTTAGTCTTTTCCCATGTCTTAAAACTAACTTTTTTAGCCTTGATGGTTGCTTGAACTTCATCATCCCACCACCAAGACTCCTTAGAGGGCTGTCATTTTTCTTTCAATATACCTAGGACATCTTTAGCAACCTTCTTAACACAAGCAGACATCTAATTCCATTTCATATTAGTGTCTCCATCAAAGCTCCCCTTTCCTTGTTTGCACACTCTATTAGTAAATGCTTTCAAGGTATCTGGTTTTTTAATAAAATTTTATTGAGCAAAAAAAAAAAAAAAAAAAAAAAAAAATCCTATATCCTTGTTTTCATGGACCTTGATTCCTTGGCATTCTAAATGATGTGGACCTCTTAACAGTTCTAAGAAATGCGGTTTCATCTAGAGGAAGTGCTTGAGACTTCTATGCTTTTGATGGGTGTAGAGGATGTGCTCGTTTACACATGCAGGGGCATGATTTGCTGCTTTTTCCAATTTTGTTTGAATGTCCTATGCCAATCTTTTGCTTGTTTGTTCTGGCGTTTTTGTGTCTTCTTTGGAGCATCTGAATTTTGATTCCTAAAGATGCTTTGAATAACCCAAGTTGTTGAGATTATGGTTTTTTCAAATTGTCATGTAATCCGGTATTGTCATTTAGAAAGGATTTTAGAAGTTCCAACATAACATTTATGATTTTCAGGTTTTTTGATTTTTCAAAAACAGTGGCAAAGAGAGCTTTTAGAGTTATCCAGGTATGTGCAACTTTGGGTTCTAAATCTTGGCATGGTCTTCAAACTTCAACAGATGAAACCTTTCCTCATCTAGTTTACATTAATTTTTCGCAAAATGTGCTTTTCAAATGGCACAGGATACTCACAATGTACGATCTGTATCTTTCCATCCTTCTGGGGAATTTCTTTTAGCAGGTATTTATTTTTGTCTTTGCAATGCATGAATTTTCTTTCTTTATTTTATATTGTTACATGACCTTACCCACACTATAAATCAAACTTCCTTTGGTATATAACAACTTGGCAATGTTTGTACTTGTTGCATTATCTCCACCATATCTGCTGTTGCCTGTTGTCTTTCTTTTGCCTATGCAATTTGCCTTTTTCTTTTATTTAATTACATAACATTGTGTTAACCTTAAATCAAATTGTCCTTGGATTGAAAATAACTAACAATGATTTATGTTGGCCGTAATGCAGATTACATTCTGTGTAGTGCTGTTTATATTCTATATGCTGTTGCTTTGGTCCATTTATATCTTTGACACCTTAATATGTGGATGAAGCTGTTGTTGCACTTGAGGAATTCTTTTACACGTGTTTGTTAATGTTGCGATTAAATTATTCCCATATAAATTTAATTTGTGTTTATGTTTTTTAAGAGATGCATTGAATTTTTTTTAAGTAATTGGGGAAAAGGTGAGTGGAGGCAATATTATACGACTGTGATCCCCCAGATTACTCTGTATGGGGGAACCATGTGTGTGATTGTTCCCTCATGTTGCTTCTGGTGGCATGAGAGTTATCCAATTATTAATTGCCTTTAATTGCTTCTGGTTCCCTCATTTTGATTTTTGTAAACATGAAATATGTTTCACTTGTAATCAAAGCTCATGTGCATCGTGACATGTACTAAGAAGTCTAATGGAGAACGAAAACTCCTAAAAAAAAATTGAGAATAGTAATACCTTAAGAATCCATCATGCTTGAATCTTTTGTGGGTGTGTGTGCGCCGTGCGCTTGCATGTGCAGGTGTGGGTGTGCGCATGTGTGCATGCACTAATATGTGAAAATTTTGCAGGGACGGATCATCCAATCGCCCACTTGTATGATATCAATACCTTCCAGTGTTACCTATCAGCAAATGGCCCTGAGATAGGTGCTAATGGTGCTATCAATCAGGCATGTTTGTTTATTACCTAAATCTTCAGCATCAAATTAACTCTCCTTCACTTCTTAAACAAGAGATAGTGGTCCAGGTCCAGTTTTTGAGATGTATGAAGGCAATTGGTTCCATTTAGAGACATTTATTTATTTATGCAGGTAAGATATTCAGCTACAGGTGGTATGTATGTAACATCATCTAAGGATGGGGCTGTAAGGATGTGGGATGGGGTGAGCGCACAGTGTGTGCGTTCCATTGTTGGGGCACATGGGTCGGCAGAGGCAACCAGTGCAAGTTTCACAAAGGACCAGAGGTATAGGTCCTATAGGAAGTCTTTCACTTGGTAGAAGTGTGATATTTCTGCACTTGGTAGAAGCATGATATTTATGCACTTGGTCTGATGAATTTATATTTAATGCATTATGTAATTGTTTAACTTTTTTCCCCAATATCTTGTTAACGACGTATACTAAGTTGAAAAGCTGGGACCTTAATTCCTTGTGATGTCTTACGGGGTTTATCAGATTTCTACTGTGCAGCTCAGTATTTCTTTGATTTGTATATGGCTGTAATGGAATATACGCTTGCATCACAGAATGTGAAATGTATCATTCAAGAATTACTTAATGCACTCCTCTCGCTATTTTGGCTTTTTGGTGGACTTCTCTATTCTCTTTTTCTAATATTCCAGTGGCATGAATCTAGGTTTGTTCTTTCATGTGGGAAGGATTCTACGGTGAAGCTCTGGGAAGTTGGCACTGGGAGACTGGTCAAACAATATATGGGAGCTACACATACACAGCTGCGATGCCAGGTAATTTACTGTCCTGGGAAGCTATCATTTGGTGGTTGTGCATATGTTTGTTCCCTATAAATCTTATTTATTGCTTGAACCTTGACTTTGAAATCAATTACGTTTTCATCATGGCAAAATGATTAATCTTTTTCTCCACAAATTGTCCCTCTCCGAGAACAACTTCACGGGATCCATTAAACTCCAGCTTGATAACCTCTGAATCGCTGACCTCAAGAGAACAATTTCTTGATGGCCATCGAAATCCGGCAGAAAAAACAAAATTAGAGCCAGATACAGAGAGGGGGGGGGCTATCAAGGAGGCCTGACGAATGGATACCTCTCCGAGATCGCATCTAATACGAATTTGAAGTCGGATAAGTTTGTGAACTTGCCATTGTTCTCCCCGAACATGCCAAACTATTTGACAATGCCCTATAAAACATAGTTTTAAATCTCTGAAATTTCGGACCTTACTGAGACCGGGTCGAGATTATATTGAGCTGTCGATATTTATCTCAAGTTACGTTATGAATAGTTTGTCCTTTTAATGGCGATTTCACTCCCATCTTGCGAGCTTGCCCTTGTATGCAACCCCAAAGCTCCCAGCCCTAATTTTGTTATTCAAAAGGAAGTTATCATTGGCCACAGTAGCTCTACTAGGCCGGTCAGCGTGCTTCGACGAAGTCCCACTTCTTCAATGGTTAGTGCCTCTGTCAGTCTATTGTGGCCAAGGAGGCAGAGCTTTCAGCTCTTAGGCTGCTTGTGTTGCAAAGCGTAGTTTTGTAAGGCAAAACAATTACTTCACTCGTTTATTGAGGGTAGTTTTTGACTTCTAAAAAATAAGGTGACGCCATACTTTAACGGCGGAGAGCTAACGGGTTGGAGTTGAGCGTAACATTTGAAATTCAGGGGAGGTTCGAGCCATTTTTTCGAAGTAAGGGGAGGCCATTGAACTCCACTAGTGTTTTGTTGCCGGTCTGAAGCCCGGATAAAGGAGGAGGGTTGGTGCCTCAAGTCGTCACCCGGCACCCAAAAAAACTTAGCCAAACCCTTAACATGGATTCATAAATAAAAAATATTTAGTATAATATTAGGGCATCCTCCGTAAACGACGCATTACATCTAGACTCTGGTGTAGTGAAAAGTAGGCAAGGGCCGCCACATCGGCGTTCGGATGCAGTGATAACTAGGCAAAGATTCTTGCACCTTGGACGAGTGTGGGTAAATAAGCTAGTCCATGAGCATAGGATTAGATTAACATATTGGAATATAGGATCTTTAATGGGTAATAGTCTAGAATTGATAGATATAATAAGGAGAAGAAGGATTAACATAGTTTGTATTCAAGATACTAGATGGAAAGTAAAAAAAAGCTAAGGAGTTAGATGACTTTAAACTTTGGTATATGGGGGGGTAAAAGTACTAGCAGCGGAGTGAGCATAGTAGTTGATAAAAATTTATAGAATGATATGGTGGATGTTAAAAGATTTCATGAATATGTGTCTTATTACGTCGAATTGTAAGAAAGGTCAAGTTTTTTGCCTTAGGATAAGGTGGTGGACCTTAAAAGGAGCTATGTTGAAAGTTTTTTTTTTTTTGATAATGTGGTCAATCAAGGAAAGTGGGACTTTGAGGGAGACATTAATACAATATGGAACGAGATGATTGTTTGTATTAAGAAAGTTGTTATAGATGTCTTAGCCGTATTGAAGGGAAAACGTCATTCCCCTAGAGATCCTTGGTGGTGGGATGATGAGGTTCAAACAGCTATTGAAGTTAAGAAAGATAGTGTTAAGACATGGCAAAACACTAAGGATATATAGGATCTATAAAGGTATAGACTTGCCAGAAATGGAGAAGGTTGTAGGAAAAGTAAGGGCAAAGAAACATGAAAATCTTTATAACAATCTGAGCACAAAAGAAGGGGAAAAAACTATTTATAAAATAACTAAGATGAGGGAAACAGAGAGTAGAGATTTAGACCATGTTAGATGTATTAAAAATGCAGATGTTAGAATTTTAGTAAGGGATGACGACATTAAAGAGAGGTAAATGAAGACACTTTGAGTAATAGTGTCCTAAAAGGCTGTATTACCCATCAAGACACTCTGGGTTATAGGTATATATGAAAAATTAGGATGTCAAAAGTAAAAAAAGCCTTAAGGAGGATGAATGTAGGCAAAGCACCAGGCCCTGAGGTCCCAGTAGAGTTATAAAAGAGCATAGGAATCCGTGGAGTATCTTGGCTAACCAAGCTGTTCAATAAGATTATTAGCACAAGAAAAATGCTAGATGTATGGGGGAAAAGCTTTGTGGTTCTAGTTTAAAAAAATAAATGTGATATTCAAAGTTGCAATAATTACAAAAATTAATGAATCATACTATGAAACCATGGGAGAAAGTTATTAAAACTCTTATGAGACAAGAAACTAATATTATGAAGAACCAATTTGGTTTTATGCTAGGAAGATCCACGACAGATAATGAGGTGGTGAAAATTGATGAGAGGAAGATACAGTAAAATGATTCTTTTTTAGTATCTAGGTTTAATCATAAATAAAGAAAGTGATATAGAAGATGATATTTCAGGGATGAAAATAGGATGGATGAAGTGGAGAGGTGTGTCTAGAGTGTTGTGCGATCGACGTATTCTAGTAAAATTTTTATAGGATAATCATTCAACCAACTATGATGTATGGTGCGAAATGTTGGGTAGTTAAGAAGCATTATATAGATAAATTTAGTGTAGTTGAGATGGATGTGTGGTAAAACCAAGAAGGATAATATAAGGAATGATCTTATTAGAGTTGACTTGGGAGTAGCACCAATACATAATAAGCTACAAGAAAGCTGTTTGAGATGGTATGGTCATGTTCAATAGAGGCATTTGGATGCTTAGTATAGAGGAGTGATTTGATTCAGATCGAAGGATCTTAAAGAGCTAAGGGTAGACCTAAAATGACTCTAAGGGAGGCGGTAAGAAAAGCCATACATAGCTTAGGTCTTGTTTCAAGAATGACATTTAACAGAGTTGATTTGAGGACAAGAATCCATGTAGCTGATCCCATTTAAGTCGGGATAAGGCTTTGTTGATGTTGCTAAATAGCTAAATAGAGGTTATTGTATTTAGACCTATGTACAAGGGAGGTCTGAGTGATTTACTCCCAAAAAAAAAAAAAAAGGTAAAAAAGAAAAAGAAACTGAGGAGTTTTTAATTTAAGGTCAGCTTTAAACCCTTATCTATATCTATATCTTTGTTTGTTAATTTGAGGAAAGAAAAGCATCAACTATTTCAGTGCTTAAAATAACTTTTGTTGATTAAATAGCTTAGGTATTTAACAGGTAAACTCATTTTTGCATGCAGGCTGTTTTTAACGAAACTGAGGAGTTTGTCCTCTGCATAGATGAACAAAGCAATGAGGTTTGTACTTCCAGAATTGTTTGATAAAATTGTGCAGGACTAGTTCAATGTAACTGATTTAATTGAATCTGCAGATTGTCATTTGGGATGCTCTGACTTCTGAAAAAGTGGCTAGATGGCCGTCTAACCATGTTGGTGCACCTCGCTGGCTTGAGCATTCACCAACTGAGGCAGCATTCACGACTTGTGGAACTGACAGGTCGGTCCGGTTCTGGAAAGAAATTCTCTAGACGTGCAAAAGAGTTTGGTCTCCTTTTGGCAGATGCATTGGGGCGTTTAGTTGAAGAAGTTGTACTTCGACATAATATAAGATAAAGAAAATGGATGTAATTACCAACATAAATGCCACTAGTAGAGATTATCAGAATTCATTGTAGTTTCATAATTGAATGAAATATTACGAATATGTGGTCTGATAGTGGGATTCCCAAGACTTTATTTACTAATTACTGTTGAGAAACAAGTTACATGTTTTACAAAGAGCAAAATCAAATTGGATAGTCTTAAAACAATCACACCCACACATACACACGGGGCCTTTTGTGTTTCCTTAAGGAGATGACTTCTTGATCCATTATACCGTTGAAGTGTTCAGAATAGTAGTCAGCAGTTCAGATTGATTTCAAAAAATAGTTGCTGCTTGATGGAAGCATTTCAACTAGATTGAGGGAAATGCTAGTATTCATTGTCTGCATTTGTTTACATGGCATGATCAGGTTCCTCTACACTTACATGCATTTTCCTTGTGATCCAATCTTCGTCAATGGGGTGTGGGACCCGCCTCTAGAGTATGGGTCTCACACCCCATGGATGGAGATGAGATCACGTGGAGGATGTGCGTAAGTGCAGGTGAGCCATGCCCCTTTTCATCGTAAATCTTTGCCCTTAATGGCTTCTCCATAGAGCTCATCACCTTGTTTATCAGTCTTTGGTACTGTTCTCCACAGTAGTTCTTTGTAGGCTAATCCATTGAACTCATTCCAAGTACAGCTCATATTTTCCTTGTTACAGAAGAAGCAATCAATCCAGAGGAGCCCTTTGAGCACCTGTCCTCCAAGGAAATTCTTCTTACCATCTTGTCTTCTGGGCTTCGGCAAGTAGTTGTGAAATCTTCAATGCAGTGATCTTCTTCAACATCGATCATTTCATTCTAACTGTTCCTACACTACTTAATTTAGTCTCCTAAACAATCTCAGGTCTTCTTGCATCTCACTTATCATCTTAAGAGAAAGCAGAAAACTACCAGTTCAAGAAAGATTAATCTGGATGAGATGCTGATCGATTAATGTACTTAATCAGTAATTTTAAATTCAACAGCTTTTAGCAAAATTGATATTTATAAAGCTTAAATGTTGCCGGTTTTGATCTTTTGCTGGAGAGGAAGGTTGGGATGTATTAGTAGTCATCACTTAACATAACTAATGACAGTGTAGGCCTATCCTTTCAGAGGAAACTAGTTGTGTTTTACGTACCTATGAATTAGGATGATTCCATCATTAGAGTTGACGAGAGCTATTTGGTTCTCTATCTTTAAACGATTTGGTTGAAATTGCATGCTTATCGAAGGGTGTCAATTCTGAACCGAAACCGGGAAACCTAACTGAATTGATTTGTAATTAAACGGTTTGATAGTTTTGCATATAAATAAACGGTTCAAAACCAGTTTAGAACTGTTAATTAACCAAATAAAAGTCAATTAAATAAAAACCGAGTAAAACCTGGTAGCTTCCAATTCTCTGTGCTACAAGGAGATGAGAGTAGAAAGTAATGGGTTATTAAGGATGTAAATGGATAGCTGAAAATCTGGATTCGATTAGAATTCGCGTCCATTTAGGGGAATCCGAATTGGAACAATTGTATTTGGATAGCAGGGGTTGGATTTGGATGCGAATTCAGATATCAGTCAAATGGCTAGGATTATGTTTGCTCCATTTAGTCTAGTATTCAGACGCATATAACCTTAGGTTTTTAGAGTGTTCATGCGTATGGCCTTAATGTTTATATAGCCATTAAGGTTTCATCTCTTATTTTTTTAGGACAGGCTATATATTTGTTTAAAACTAGGGTTTTCTCTCTTTTTCCTTGCAATTTGTATTCTAATTTCATTTTCAAGGTTTGAACCAGATTTTTAACTGGATATCAGGTTAAATTTCGAATTCGGATTTGAATTTGGTTTTTATACATCCGTCGGATTTCGATAGGGTAGTTGGTAAACAGATTTGGATTTGGATAGTGGTGTATCCGATTCAAATTCGATCCGTTTACATCCCTATGGGTTAGTATTATATAATATATTTAATAGCTCATGATCAGATGGAATTAAAATATTTGGAGGAACAAATTAAAATATATGAGAACAAGATTCTAAATCCAGGTATCGGTATTGGCCATGTCCAAAACCATGGCCAATACCGATTCGATCCAATTTGGATCGATGTATGGATCCAATGGGAAGATGACACATGGTCTATATCGTATATAATAATAGAGCAAATTTCTAAAACTCCCTTGTACTTGCCCAATAATTACTCAAATTCCCCTACTCAGAACTTTCTTTTAGGTTTTCCCAAAAATTACACTTCCGCAGTGTTTTGTTTAGTTTCTTAGGCTTTGTTTGGTTGCAAGGGGAATTGAAGGGAAGTTCCAAAGCAAGAGAGGAAAGATCCATGGCCTTTGTTGCGCGATCATAGGCCAATGTAGCTAAATGAAACCTGGCTGTCTTTAGGTTGGATGAAAGCAATGGGAACAATCGGATCCAGTCAAAAAACAAGAGTAGCTTGGTAGATAGGGGAGGATAGGAAGTCACTCCACTTCTAATGGAGGGAAAAGCCCGGGGCTAGGGTGAGCTGAGGGGGGACAGCGTGAAGGTGGCCTCGTTATCCACACCTCCGGTCGGATGAATGGAGGACCGATCGACCCGGGTTTTCATGAGCTTTGGCGGGTCCTGGAGTGCCCGTCAAGGGCGCTAGCACATACCCCGGGGTGATCATCACCACCTGCACCTCACATCTCGGCACAGTGGAACGTGTAACCCGCCTGCTGTCTCATTCAACTACATGTGTCATATCTCTTGTTTCAGATATCAAACCGGACGGTATCGTATATGAAGAAAGAGATTGTTGACGTTAGTAGACTAAATAGTCATTTCTTCTTGTGACCGATTGCCTAACCCAACCAAATCTGGGTTTTTTCTAGACTAGACCTTCGGGCCACTGATTCTTCGAGTGGCTAGGGTACAGAGAATTTCAAACCAGGCTTGTGGTGGTCTTTTGACCTCCACTCGCAGGTTTCGAGATAGGCTTTTGGGTCTCTTCAGCTTTCGAGTTTGAACACCGAAGTGAAATTTTTAAACTTTAAATGAAAACTTTTGTAATGATTACACCACATGCTATCACATTACTATGTAACTAATTCCAAATTATTCTATATTTATTTATTAACTTACACCTTTTTTTTTTTTTTAGTAGAAATTAAGTTACACTTCACTTTGCATCCAAATTCCTCTTATTTGAGAAGGAAAATAAATTTTACATCTTATGAGTATCATTAATAAATATATCAAGAAGTTTAGGTAATGTATACAATCATATTGTGTTACAACTATACAAGTTTCCATCTAAAGTTAAAAATTTCACTTTGCTTCCCTTCTATTTCCCTTATAACCAAACAAAGCCTTAGGAATCATATTTTGACAAAGCTATCTTGGAAGTTCTAAGAGAAGAAAAATACTTCGTTGGTACTGAAGCCTTAAAACAAATTCTAGAAGATTAATCCTTTTCATATGCAATTGGATCTTCAAGGAATCATTCAATCAGGCCGAGTGTAACTGATTTGAAAATGGTAGGATAAGGATATATAAAGAAACATTTAATCAAGAGGGACGGACCTAATGATTTGATGTATGTTTGGATCGAAAAGAAAGTCCTTGACGCATTAGCTTATGTAATATTTTGCCTGTCATTCATATAAAATCCTGGGCAAAAGCTGCATATTTCTCTTTGTTCTGATGGCAGTTTTTACCAGCAAAACCATCTGGCATG
>CM053268.1:64686165-64706301 GCA_028583415.1 Protea cynaroides | reverse complement strand
GCTCCCACCTAATGTCTTTGTAAAACATGTGGGGTGTATGGGCTTACGTCATTTCAGTATCTGATGTTTATTTGAAATGTTGCAACCTTAAGTTGATGTTTTTCGAACCTTAATTGTTTTTCTGTTATTTATAATGTAAACACTATTAAATTCTTGAAAATGACAGAAGCCCATTGAGTACAAAGGGCATTAAGAATTGTACCATTGTATTGACCTTGGGATTGATTCTGAATTGATAGTGGGATTGGTTCACTGAAGTTTTGGGATTACCCACATTAGGATTCATCGTGAAAATGACAATTCATTGTAATACATGCATGGAAGTGACCGATATACTGAACATGTACCGTCATAATTCATGAATTGAAATTTTCATCTTGAATGTTTAAGAAACTTAAGTTCATGTACGGCTGTACAACGAAAGTAACACATTACGCTCACTTGACTTGTGGCAATATGGACCAAGTGGGAGAATGTTGGACGATGTGGTCCTATTGCCATGTCAGTCTAACACGTGTGCAAAGTGGGACCTGCCATCACCTGTAATTGTCTTGATGGGAGACAATTACAAGGAGGCATATAAGAGAGGGACTCTGGTTTCCAGAAAGGTTACGTGATCCATCCATTCGTATCATTTTGAAGAGAGACTGAGAAACCAGAAGGCAGTCCCTAAACACAGTGACTAAGACACTAGAAAGAAACTTGACAGCAATGGCATCGAATACTTCGAACACTTTCGCAGTGGCTGATTCGATATTCGTCGGATCAAGACCAACAAGAGGTATGTTAATCTCCTCTTATGACTTTTAGGCCTTCGAAAGATAGATATCGCTCTAAACTCTAAAGGCATGAAGTCTCTTGCTAAACAAATCCTACAACACAAAAATCAACACAGAAAATAAAAGAAAAAAAATCGAACCACAAAATAAAAAAGAAAAAAAAAAGCCACAGCTATTCCCAAAAAGCAAACTCCTGCTTCAAAAGCTCGATGTTAATCCTCTTAATCTCTAGCTATTGGAAACTATCAGAAGACGAACAGATCAGAAACACCTTAGGAAGAATAATTTAAAAAACTTCAGCATCCAAATAACATATTCCTTAGGTCTATCACAAAGGAAGATCATTGAATAATAGAATAAAAAGGGATCAAAACCTATATCAATGGAAAGATGACCGAAAGTTTGGAAAGAATTGGAAGAGAAGAATTCAATAACAAATTTTCACAAAGAAAGATCTAAAAACAACGAGCCAAAGAGACAAGATGGCTACATAAAAACATTAGTAGTGGTGTTTTTTGTAATCTAACACACCAAGAGAACCAACAAAGTCCATTTTGGAATTTGGATCAATCCTTCCTTAAATTCACCCATAGATTTGCAAGTAATAAGATCCTCTCCTTCCTCAAATTCTAGTAGCAACACTGCTGGAAACCTTAATGTGTGCTCGGATAGGGAGACTAGATCCCTCTCATTCTCTTTTTACAGTTCAAAATCAAGAACAAATCAAAACCTAGAAAAGGAATGATTAAAGCTAGGGCCTTTGGTTGGGGGTTTGAATCGATCTAAGATCCAAAACAGAGTATTAGGTTCCTAAAATCCCAAATGTGAAAAAAAGCATGAGCTGAGATCAGTAGGTGTGTGTCAGACAATTGCAATTAATGAAAGGGCAGTGGGTTGCAATGGCAAAGATAAATGTCGAGAAGAAAAATAGTTGTGATTAGGTAGCCCTAGATGCGGCAACAGCTGAGGTATCGAGGAAAGTAAAAAAATATGTCATTTGCTCTATTTTAGAAGGATAAAAAAATAACTCTACAAATGCCTAAAGAAATATTTGACATTAAATTTTAAGGTCAGCATTTAACAGACCTGTTCTAATGGATATAAGTCTCTATTTTTTATGTTTCAAATTTGAGGAGGTTAGTGTATAATGATCGGTGGTTTTGCCGTTACAGTGAATCACAGGTTTTTTTTGGTAAAAAAAATTCGAATTGACATAAGTATGACACGTGTTGAGAATTCTTAGGGGCTTTTAATCCTACGATTTCTCTGACAAACTTTATAGGTCGACGGTCAGGATGGGATAGACCGTAGGTGCTTTTAATCCTACGGTTTCTCTGACAAAGTCTAGAGGTCGACGGTCAGGATGGGATAGACCGCGCCATGACGGTGAGCGATGATAGTAGGACGACTATATCATTATTCCCTTGTGCCATTAGGGTTTTATTATCACCTCGTTGTTCTAGCGAAAGGCATAACAGGAGTCGCCTGCTTAGCTTGGAAGCGGGAACAAAGAGTGAAAATGGTGAAACTCTCTTTCTTTCTCTTTCTTTCTCTCTCTTTCTCTCTCTTTCTCTCTCTTTCTGTGGATCTCTCGAAACAAACTTTAATTGAGATGAGCTTCTTTGATTTTGCAGCCGTCACACAAGACTTTGAAAATCAAGAAGAAGCTGGCGAAGAAGATGAGGCAGAACAGGCCCATACCCCACTGGATCCGTATGAGGACCGATAACACAATCAGGTTACTTTCCGTCATCTCTCATAATCGCTATCTATTTTGATTACCACTTTTCCTTTTACCTGCGGAGTTTCTCAAGCAATCATTGTTTTTACATTGTTTCAGGTATAATGCGAAACGCAGGCACTGGCGCCGTACTAAGCTAGGGTTTTGAGGTCGATGTGGATTTCTATTTTTTCTCTCTTCTAGAGTCAGGATTTACAGTAAATGAAGAAACTGTGAGGGATACTCTTCGATATTTTGTACCCCTGATTTATTGGTCTATTGGATTTTGTTTCGTTAATTTTTAATGGATTTACATTTTTAGACATGATGATATCATTTCTTTATGTAATTCAGGGGTGATTTTAAGTGGTTACTCCTTTTGAAATCATATTTTGCTTTCCCTAATGTTCTAAATACGCGTTTTTTGCTTGATTAGCACTGCTTGTTGTTTGATATGCTTCGATTTTTAATGCTGTATTCTCTAGTTATCTTTTAGGTCACCATGTTAGACTAGGGTCTCTTTGGTATCATTTTTTTATCTATTTATTAAAAATCATTAATGAAAATAATCTTTTATCAAAAATAAAAACATTTGTTTGGTAACAACTAGGCATAACAGATTATAGAAGAAATAATAGATTTGGTATACCTATGTCCAGAATAATTTTTATATAGTATTCTTCTTCCTTGCATCTCAATGGGTGAAATGATATCAACTCCCTGAACTTCCCGGCAGTTATTTTGCCTAGAACTAGCAGCTTTTCAGTCTATACCACCGTTCGACGCACATAGCAACTCCCATAAAGCCATGTAAAAAATTAAATCACTGTCCCCATTAGGAAGACCATTCTCTGACTGCCCATCATATTGATTCCCGTCAGCCCAAATGAAAATCCCTCTACCAGAGATATAACATCATCCTTCCACTCATCCATTATTTTTTTTACCACAAAGAAGCAAAACTCAAATTATATATACTACTTGAAATGGCTGGGATACTCAACTCCATATTAACCTAACCACGATAAAATTGACTTTTAAGTAAAACACAATGCAATGCAAGGCTAACAGTTAATGAAATCCCAATGTCAAAACACAAGAAAGTACAACTTCTGCTGGAAAAAATTGGAGAGGCTGGAAATAAGTCCTAATGGATTCTAGAAGACAATCTCATGAGGTTTGATGTCTGAATTAAGAGAAAACTTTTGCAGCCAAGTAAGTCTTCAAGTTTGGAACTCCCTCAATTGCTGAGGTTGTTAACAAGGGCCTTTTTTACATCATCGGCAAGATAGGACTTGGTAGGCTTTCTTTTCTGGTTTGGGTGTGGACGACTTGGCGTTGTTTTTTGGGGGGGGGGGGGCATTGGCCTTGATGGCCCAGAGACCACACTTGTGGTACATCTTCGATCTGGAGTTCTTGCCCACACCGCATATCAGATCTGGGTTTCTGGTAACCCTAGGGTTTCCTCTCCTTCGGTGCCATAGATGAAGCTTGTGAGTTCCACTCAAACCCTTAGTTGAAAGAAATGACCCGCACTCCTTCCACTCGTCCATATATTTGTTCCCATTCTTCCAAAAATACCTTCCTTTCTCATCCTGCAAATCACCCCCATATACCATCATAGCAATATCCATTATCATATCTTTTCTGGCAAAACCCATATACCCTTAGAGAAATTGCTCTCAATAACACAAAACCATGATCACCACTGGAGATAACATGTCTGTCAAGGGAGAAGTCAGAATTCATGATGGTTTGGGGATTGAATAGATTCATGTTCGAATCCATTGTGTCTGAAATTTCCGAACATTTGCAATCAGCAGCTGAGGAAGACGATAAGAGGAGGAAGGAACACTGGCACTCGCAGTGGAATATTTTTTCTGTTTTGTTTTAAAAAAAACCTTGAAAGGCCAAGAATACCCTCACTTTTGAGCTGTTAGAGCACGTGGTTATTAACACTATCCGCAAAAACAGCCAAAAACAATTTTTGGCCACAACACAAAAGAGGTCTTGACCCTATTGGCCTATTATGGTTTTTGTGTCATTCCTATTCTTTTTAAATAAAAACAAGCTCCGAAAATGATACCAAACACCTGCAAAAACGATAAAGTGTCAGAAAAACTAAAACAAAAATGATACCAATGTGACCTTAAGTGGTTTTTGTTCTTAAGCTGCAACCGATTCTGGTGGTCAAATTCCAAAGTAGCTATGTGATGTTTTGATTATGTGCTCAAACCTTAAATATGTTGAGCTCCTTCTTTGGCCTGTGTCCAAATCCACAGTTTGGCAGTTATATCTTTTATAGTTCTATCTAATGAAAAACAGTAGTGGATAATTGTGTATTTGTTGTACTGTCGTAGCAGTGGAAATCTTTATGAGGGATTCTATTTTCATAAAGTGATTATACTAGACTACTAGTCCACCTGCCTCAGGGATATAAGGATTGAAATGGGTTGATCGTGTGCAACATGTGAGTTGGAACGGTTGGCCGGAAGAGAGAGGGTGGGGGGGGGGGGGGGGTTGGAACTCCAGGAAGGTAATGCAATTTTGAGGGCAAACAGGACCGATCCCAGATTGATCCCTTGCCCAATTCTGAGTTCTTGACACTGACCTTGCTAGAGGAGTAGTGCTTAATGCCATTGTTTTAGCCATGCCAAGGTTTAATGGATGGTAGGGATTGTTCATCTGCTCTTTCCCAAAAAATTTAAATGGCATTGGCTACTGAGCTATCCTAGTCACAGTGCTAAAGGTTGCCTGGGTTGGTCAAATTGTCCAATGGTTGGTTTACTTCATTGGCCATAAAATTGACTGGTTTTTGTTTAGTTATTGCTAGTGCGTTCTCACCATCAATGCTTTTGAATGTACAGAGCTTTCCACAACCCTTTCTGAGCAGCAGCCTTCTGACCAGGTGATTGATAATATGTATCCCCATTGCATTGTTTACAAAGCATGTTTCCAGGATTAGAAGTTCTGGTGTTATTTATTTGAATAAAAGACCTGCACAGTGTACACAGTGACTGGGTTACACTTTGTCTGGGTTTTCATATTCTCATAGGGTCGTGAAGCTCTAGTTTCCCCTTTTATTGGCTCATAACATTAGTTGCGATATATGATGGGTTTTTCCTCAATAATCATGAGGACCCTTGGAACTCATTGTAGTGTTTATCAGGCCCTCTGTTACTTGTGGATAATTATAAAGTTGAATCAGGTGAGGGATGCCTTATGAAGCTGTGGTAAGCCTGTCTAGTATTTGTCCTGTGTATATTGAATCTTTAAGCCAATATACATGGCTAAAACTGAACCTGTCTTTTTCACTCAAAAGCACCAGTATTTTGGAAGGCATTAGAGGTCATGATACGGTTTATTTTAGCTTCTTTCTATTGTTGGGTTTTCTAGACAATAATTTAAAACTGAAATCCACTTGTTTTTGCATCAAAAAAGAAATCCATGGTGTGAATCCTTCTTTTTATTTGTGATCATCCTACTTTACATTGCTCGTATGATACTACTTTTTTGTGGGTGTTGGGGGTGGATGGTTAAGATGGGTGTCTTTTTAATGCACTCAGTGAAGAGGAGTCGAACCAGTGACCTGGTGAACCTGCAATCAATTGACAGTGTGCAATCGTATTTGCAGTTGTCTTCAACCCATTTTAATTGCAAATGTGTATTGATCTGGTCTGTTTCTTTGTGGATGAGGTCAATGGCTGCATCCGATAATGTCATGTGGCAGTGGATCAATCTGAGAGTCGAGCATTTAATCAGGTTTTGCTACCGAAATTGAAAAAAACTCAAACAGAGCCTCGTACAAATGCAGCCGAACATGAATGTTGCAATGAATGTGTCATCTTTGATTGTCGCCGCTAATCCTAAAAAGTTTACAAAATGTGAATGCTATTGGACTTGTGAGATGATGAAATCGAGGAATAATATCTCGGTATCATATACTGGATCAGTCAAAGTACCAAACTGCTCTAGTACCACATGATACATCTTATTCAAACCATTTGACTGCATGATGCAGACTGGCAGGTAAGATGATCCGCTAAAGCCAGTGCCCCTTTACCTGGCTAACAAGTCTCGGGGACAGCTATTGCAGGTTCTAAATTGAATGTAAATGGTGGAAGTTGGACTTCTTAAGGATCACGGTGGTTGTGGGAGGAGAGAGAGAATGTGGCTCAAACTCATGACATGTACCTCTAAGATCCTTCAGAGATCAGCGATACTGAACCACCAGAACAAAAGGTGACAATCCATCAATTTCTGTAACAGCGACCGACATGAATAGGTACAGCATGGAAGCTACCTCACAGTTATCATGTCTATTAAACTTGCTAGAACCCAACAAAAGCAGAATGCCTGAAAGAGAAGTTGCCACCCAAAAGGCCGCAATGTAGTAGAGTCAAGATACTGTTAGCCCAGACCCTAACAAATAAGCACTGATGGCTCTTAATGCTTTATCTAGTGTAAAATATGATTTTCTTAGATTTTCAAGTGATTTCGATTTGGTTTACAATTTCAAGTTTTTTCCTCTTCTACAATTGATGGGCATTCTAGAAAGGATCAAAGAATATCAATTAAGGCTAAACCCCCAGAAATGCGGGGGCAACAACAAGAAAACTTCTAGGTTTCATGGTAAGTGAGAGGGGCATAGAGGTAGATCCTTCCAAGATAAAGGTTATAAGAGAAATGCCTCCTCCTCAGACAGAGAAAAAAATAAGGGGTTTCTAGGGAGGATCCAATACATCAGCAGAAGAGCGGGCAGCTATGAGATTAGTTGCCCTTAGTTTCGAAATCAGTAGCTCAACAGCCAACTCTCAGTTTACTTGGGAAGACAAGACCTTGGCCAACTATTGTAGCTCCACGTTCTAAGTCCTAACACTCATTGGCTTACTTCTGGCTCTGACAGTTCTATTTCCAATTTCTAGTTTACCCGGTTCTGAAGCTAACTTATTATCACCTTAGATTGATTCCCTTCGGTCTAAAGAGACCATAGAATGCGCTCAGCTAATTAGAAGGAAAGGCCTTACAAGACCAATGCTACTAATTTACATTTTCCTGGTGTTCTAGACTAGGGATGTCAATTTCAGGCCCACATTGGGTAGCCTGATGGAGCCCGATTGATGAAGTTCGAGACCCAATCAATCCGATTATTAAATGTACTAGGCTTAGGCCTGGACCCATTATTAAATGGGTGTTCACAATGCAAGGGTGTAGTCTGAGACCGGATTGACGGAATGAACCCAATATACCTTCATAACAAACTCCTAATGCTAACATTTATGAGGATGTTTGCGTGCTCATGCTTGAAAAGAGGTTGAGCAAGTACCATCTGTATTTTAACTTAGATTTAAGGGTGTTAATTGATACGGTTTCAGTTTAACGGTGGGGTTCGGTGTAATGAATAAAACCAAAATCGAACCATTTATTAAATGGTTTCAAAATGCTTATCAAAATCGATTATTAATTGATTTTGATTTTTCGATTTTTAAACGGTTTCATTGCCCAGAAGGAGAGGAAGAGAGTTAGGGACAAAGTAAAGGGAAAGCCAAGAAAATCATTAAAATAATATTAATCACATATAAAAGTGGAGTGATGATTTAGAAATATGCCATGTGGAAAGCATTAAAATATAATTTTATTTCTACAAATATAGATATTTAGCACTAAGGGATTAAAAAGGTTTAGTTGGTTTTAACGGTTCTAAATGGTTGGTTTAAACGGTTTCATTCTTGAAACTAGAATCGATCCGATTAACTAAACGGTTTCAAAACTGAAACCATAACCAAACTATTTAATAATTGGTTTCAAGATTTTGGTTTAAACGGTTTGTTTCGATTTCATAGTTCGATTTCATTTTTGACACCTTTACTTAGATTGGGTGCTGATTAACAAAGAATGTAAGCATTGACATGGTTATGATGTTATGTAATGAATGTTATTTAACTAGAACTTCAATTCTTGATTACTCATATTTCTAGATTAATACTCTCTTATTTCAGTCTCTATCACTTTTTTGTTTTTATTTTTATAATTTATACTTTGGCATGAGCCCGTTACAGCCCGTTTATAGATCGATTATGGATTGAGACCAACTAGACTGAATATAAACGAGTTCATGCCTCGTTTATGATCAATCTATTAGCTAAATGGGTGGTCATGGTGTGTGTGGGGTGTTAAAACAATCGGAATCGATTAAGCTCAATCGAGACCGATTGATGAGTGCACATAAAGCTCCGGGTGACACGTGGCTTCAATCCAGCAACACTCAAGAGAGACAGCTCACCTTCCGACTGCCAACTTGGTGTTCAAACAACATTCAAGAGACCTAGCTCTTCTTCTGATTGTCAACTCGGCGTCCGAACACACTCATGAGACACAACGAAGAATGGTTCTTTAACCCACTTAGAACTACGGGCCCTCCGACTCGAGGACAATGGTGACCCTCGACTGACAACCGCGAATGATATCACTCAAGCGATCAACGCATCAAGCGAGCAGATTATGCATGCATGCGCCTTCACTAAGCAAACATGCTTACGGTAGCAAAAACTGTCCCACTTGCAAACCCACGTGCCTGTATAAGAAACGAACCGATAACAAACCCATTAAACCAATTGATAAGAAATTGAAATCAACTGAAACCAGTGTTTTTTGACAGTTTGGTTTTGGGTTTATTGGTAAAAGACCAAAATCGATTCGACTGATCCAATCGATTGACAACCCTAACTGATCATTTGATTCACATGACACTCCAAACAACTTTAATATGTTATACATACAATTATAATCTGTAATTTTAGTATAATCTCTCTCTCTCTCTCTCTCTCTCTCTCTCTCTCAAAAGTGTTCTTCTAATTTTCTATTCTTAGTCCAATAGAGGACCAAACTCGTTATACTCCCTACCCCTAGTGGTATCTTGCCAACCGTCCACAACTTTATTTTCTTCATAACAGTAGTCTAAGGTAACCCTGGCCTAACTAAAAACAGATCTTGTTAGGATTATGAAGCTGATCATTTAGGATCATCAGCATTAGATGTTTCCTCACTCAATCAACTTGTCAGTCCAATTTTCCATCTCAAGTTCGATCTTGACCACAAATTCAGAAACTATCTCCACTTCAAAGTTACTATTAGGTGCGTTTAAGAAAGAAGAAATTAGAGGAACTGAAAAAGGAAAACGTGCTACTATTGTAAGCGGTCCTTGTTGTCAATGATTTTCAAGTACCTGACGCTCCTATATAAGCACCAGATAGAAGCTTCCTCTCTTCATTCCAAGTGTACGTCTGCAAGCTTTTTATCTATCAAATACATCAATGGCGAAGGAAAAGCAACTTTTTTCCACCGTCCTGGTCCTCATGTTGCTTCTTCTCTTCACAGGTTTTTCTCTTTCCCACCATTAATTGCTCTGTAAACTTACAAGGATTTTTCCTTTTTTGACATGAGTAAGTAGCCCAAAACTAGCGTTTTTCTACTTTATTTATTTATGTCTTTGGTGCGTTGATATGTAGAAATGCAGTCAATGGTGACAGAAGCAAGAAAGACGAGATGTGGATACGACAATATTAATAACAACAACAATAACAACAAAACCTTATCCCAACTGAATGGGATTGATAACGTGAATTCTTGTCCAACAAAATGCGACTATAAGACCAATTTCATATTCGGCTTTTGCATTTTTAACGAGCAATGTGCCTCAATTTGCAGAAGATCAAGGTCATTTACAGGAGGGTATTGCAAAGATTTGGTTCCAACATGCTATTGCACCAAACCTTGCTAGTGAACATGACTTCAGAAGAAGCTGCAGATAATAATGGTTCTGTTACTGTACCATCACTAAACTATGTGATCTATTTCTAAGAATAAATTTTAATGTCTACTTTGGACCGTCTGTCTTTTATTTCACAAGGAGATCGATTACTTGTCAACTATGTTATGTGGTATCCCCACCCCAAATAAATTAAATAAATTAAATAAATTTTGGTTATTTATGGTTGTTACTAAATTATTGATGGGTAAAATTTCCATGATGAACTCTCAGTAACAAAAAGAATTCCAAAGCAGGGTTTGGCAGAAAAAAATAAATGGTTCTGGAATAACTTCTGCAGGTGGGGATACCTCTTTATTTGTTTGTGTTTAGACCCCATCCATCTCAGATTCGATCCCAATGATTTCTGTTTTAATATTATTTTATAGGAAAAGATATTGGCCATGTGTCAGTTTTCCATTGGATCTGTTACATTTACCGGCCTGCAGCCAGCTAGTAGGGCAGCAATCAGCCAGCCTGCATTAAAACACCCCACAGACACTATGGTCGAGCTTGCCCCGACATAGTTTGAATGATATGGTTGGGCTTGCCAACATAGTTTGATTAATATCACCCCACCCCCCGCACGTGCGCGCGTGGAAAGGATGAATTTGATTGTGTAAATAGATATATATGAAGAAGGGAATACTTAACTTTATTGATGAAAGGACGCGTACATCATTGGTAATACTTCTTAAGATTGCTTGAATGCTATGTCCTTGGTATCACCGAAACCTTTATTGTTTCTAGGTAGCATGCCCCAAGTCGTATGGTTTTAACAACTTTGTATGGCCCTTCCCAATTGAGCATCAACTTTCCTTGCTTGGTGGGCTCGGAGGCCACTGTATTCATGAGAACTAAATCTTTGACCCGAAAGAGGTTTTCTTTGACCTTGGAATCATAATATTTGGCAGTTTTCTAGTTGCTAGGCTATATAATTTGTAGAGTTGAAGTTTCTCTAACATCTTCTAGTAGATCTAGATCGGGTTTCAGTACCTCCGAGTTTTGCCTTTCGAAGAAGTTGATCACTCGATAAGTTTTTCCCACCACCTCAACAAAGATGACCGCCCGATTTGAATGCCAACATGAAAGGGGTTTCCCCTGTTAGGGTTTGGTTGGTGGTTCGATATGACCAAAGCACACTAGGGAGTTCCTCCACCCACAACTTCTTGTTTGCATTCAATCGCCAAGCCAATCCATGGAGAATGGTCCGATTGGTGACCTCGGTTTGTCCATTCGCCTGGGGGTGAGCTATCGAGGTCTTTTGATGCTCTATATCGAACCTTTCATAGAACTTCTTATAAGATTTGCAACTAAATTGCATACCATTATCAGTGACAAGGACGCGTGGTATGCCATACCGACAGACAACAGACAGCCTGAATAATTCCTTCACCTTTGCTGTCATGATTTTCGCTAGTGGTTCTACTTCTATCTACTTTGTGAAATAGTTGATGGTTACGATTAGGAATTTAAACTAGTACTTGGCCATTGGAAAAGGACTGAGGATATCCATGCTCCATACTGCAAAAGGAATCGATGCCGGTATGGGTTGTAGATGAGTCGCCGATTGAGGGGATACATGTGTATGCTTCTGGCACTTTTCATACTCCATTGTATATTCTTTAGCCATATTCTGCTAGAAGTACCCTCGGTGGATAACCTTATAACACAAGGTTCGTCCGCATTGATGACCTACACAGATTCCTTCATGGGCCTCTTGCATCGCATACTTGGATTCTGAGGGTCGGAGGCACCTCAAAAGTGGGAGAGTAAATGATTTTTTTATATAGGACTCCATCATGTACAACGAACCTAGTTAATTTGGCCTAGATGTGACACGCTTCCATTCTTTCCGTTGGGAGTGTGTTATCCTTGAGATAGGCTAGGATCAGATCGATCCAGCATGGCTGTGGTACTACTGGGAGAACCTCTGGAATAGGGGTGGTGCTCGCCGCTTTGAGAATATCCACCTAAACTAGACTTGTGAAATCCTCAAGGTTGGCCATAACCAATTTGGACAAGGTATCGGTCTCAGTATTTTCATCCTAAGGGATGTCATACAGCTCAAACTTATCAAAGAACTCAACAACTTTATGAACTTTAGCCAAGTATTATGCCAAATGCTCTTGTCGAGACTCATATATCACGGTTACTTATCAGACTACCAGCTGAGAATCGCTGAAGGCAATTAGTCACGTCACCATTAATTTTCGAGCCAACTTGAGTTGCTAGCAAGGCCTCCTACTCAGCTATGTTGTTTGTTGTAGCAAACTTGAATTTGACAGCGGTTAGTATTCGAAACCCCTCAGGGCTTGCAAGAATTAATCCTGCGCCAACCTCTTGCTCATTGGAGGACCCATTCACATACAATGTCCATGATGGTTCTTCCAGACCAACAAGTACCTTCGCCCTATATTCTTGAATAGCCGTATTGGGGTCGATGAGCTCCACCTCATTTTTAGGTATAGTACTTTCGAGGAGAAAGTCTACTAAAGCTTGAGCCTTGAGAGCTGTTCTTAGCTAATATTTCTGATCAAACTCACTAAGCTCTTCTGCCCAATTGATCATACACCCCGAGACATCAAATCGGGACAAAAACTTCAATGGTTTATTCGTTAAAACAGTGACGGTATGGGCATGGAAAGGTCAGAGTTTTCGAACCGCAATTACCAGAGCAAGAGCTAATTTTTCAATGGGTTGGTACCTGGTCTCACCATCTAGTAAGAATTTGTTGTTGTAGTAAATGGGATATTGGATCTTCTCAAGCTCTTTGATCAACACAACACTGATAGTCTTGGGAGAGACAGCCAGGTAAAGGAGGAGGTCGTTGCCTTATGTGGATTTAAAAAGAGAGAGAGAGAGAGAGAGAGAGAGAGAGAGAGAGAGAGAGGTGTTGATGCCGGGTTAAAAACTCATCTCATGGGCAATAGGTACTGAGTGTCATTATAAAAACCTATGGAATGGAAATTTTGGGTTTTTGAGTAAGATCTGGATAGTTTGCCATGCTGGCCGAAATCCCCGGTACCTTTGCCGTGGAAAATGATCATGCCCTCGCTCTGTGAATAGCAAAACATGTAAAAGAACTTAATGCTAGTGCATAGACTTATAGATGCTGGATAACATATTAATTGTATTCTAATGAATTGAGTGACTTGTGAATTATGAATAGAATCATGACTAATGTGCAAGTTACAGATATAAGTGACCTTTGGATAGTAGTTCATTTTAGGGCTACTAGAAAGAAAAGAAGAAGAAGAACAGGTGATGATGATGATCCATTGAAAATCTATCCAATGGACTGCAAAATAATAAAAAAAGGGGAAAATTTTCACATATCACCCAAAAAGATTTGGACAAATCACCTACCACCCAAGTTTTAAAAAAAATACCTATCACCCAAATTACATAAAAGTTTATAAAAAAGATCCAAAAACAACTAACAGAGCCGTTAGTTGCTGATGTTAGCTGTTAGAAAATACATGAATGAGAATAATACCCTTATTGTAAGGGAAAAAGTCTAATTTACCCTTTAACACTGACCATATAAGAAAAAAAGTTTTGGTAACCTGATACATGATCAACGGATGTTCGGACGGCAACGACCGTCTCGTCACCATCATTGTCATTTTGGCAATCATTTTTGAAACAAAACCTGTGAGATTGTAGGTATGAGGAAGATTGACGTAATCACCAAAGGAGCTCCCCAGAGGAACGGAGTTGCGAGAAAGGGTTTACTTGTTACCTTGGTGTAGTTGTTCCTGTAACAACTGCCAAAAACAGAGAGCAAGCAAGAGAGATTTAAGGGTGTGAGTAGACTCAGAACTCGGAAGTTAGAGAGTGCTTTGTGCTCATATTCCATCATGAATCTCCTCATCATTTGGTATTCCATCATCGATTTGGTAGTAATTTCTTGCTAGAAGCAGGGAAGAAAATCCATTGATTGTTGTCTGCAAAAATATCAGAAGCTTAAGCTATTGTAACGAAGAAGATGATAGAGGATATGATGTTCTTCAATATGGAAATACTCTTCCTTCATTCGTCTTCACTCTCTTTACGATTTCTGATTTTGATTTTGTAAATCTTTCCTCTGTTTTGTGATTTGAAAACCAAAAGTGAAAAACCAAGAAAGTATTATCTTTTAATTCCATTTCTACAATCTCGGAAGATTTCTTCTAATTCCATTTCTACAATCTCGGAAGATTCCTTCCTCTGATGGAAAGAAAGTTTCCTTTGCTGAAAAGAAAGTCACGTGGCACACATTCAGGCTTTCCTCCAATGTCCGCATGCAATTAGTCCACTAATTTTCTATAGACTCTTCATCCAATTGGTGACCTACAATAATTCCCAATACCATCAAATTGGTCAAGTTTGATAGCAGTCGGAGGATGAATGGTAGTGCTCACCTGAGATGGTGGCGGTAGACTGTCGATGGAGGTATAAAGGGGGCAAAAATTGTAAGACCCACACGCCACGAACCCGGTCTAAGCTTACATTCTCGTGTCGTGACCGGTCTTCCTATCATGGTCGGGCCAAGTGGACCAAGTGCATGAATAAACCACAGGGCAAGGTATGAAATTGAACCCAAAAACTTCTATTTAGGAGTGTGTGGTCGCATACCTAAACAGGTGTGGTCGGCCACACCTCAGAAGAATGCGACCACAGGAATCTGGAATGTGTGGTCGCAAGTTTTTGGATGTGTGGTCGACGGGTTCTGCGACCCCACGTGCGACCACATGAAGTCAAACTGACTCCGTGATTAGAAAACCTTCCTAATCCCAGGGGGGTTCTTTCGTAATCTAAGTGGGACTCTATATGGAGGATTTTTCTCTATATATAGGACCTCCCTTAGCCTCTTTCATCCTTTTAAAATTCAAACTGAAAGAAAGAGAAAGAGAAGAGGAGGAAGAGAAGGAGAATTGAAGAGGAAGACTAAGAGAAGAAATTTCAGAGAGAACTCTGAATCTTCAACAAGTTTAAGGTATGAAACCATCCCCCACATCAGTTGAATACCTAGAATAGATCATGGAGGAGATAATGATTCAAAGTGAGACCCCAATTATCAAACCATGGACAAATTCTAAGAGATCCATGGAGGGAATCTATTAGGATGATGGATTGTGTAAAATATGAATTTTAAGCCATAGAACAATCGTAGGAAGGATCATGATGATGAGCTAAGGAATCAAAACATGAAGGAATTGAGTTGGGAGTGGAAAAGTCAACCATCACATGTGTGGTCGCATATCCACGAGACACACATAATCGACCACACACCCTCGGGAAGTTCCAGGGAGGGTGTGGTCGCATGTGTGGTCGCATGATATGCGACCACACGAGACACACATAACCGACCATACACCCTAGGGAAAGTTCCAGGGAGGGTGTGGTCGCATGTATGGTCGCATGGTATGCGACCACACATAGAGACCACACACCCTCGGGAAAGTTTCAGGGAAGGTGTGGTCGCATGTATGGTCGCATGATATGCGACCACACATAGCGACCACACGCCCTCAGGGAAAATTTAGGGAGGGTGTGGTCGCATGTATGGTCGCATGATATGCGACCACACCTTGCAACCACACACCCTGTGGTCGCAGAAACTAAGACCACAGGTGCAGCCGCACCTGCGACCACTCAGCTTCTGGAAGTTTGAATTAATGGAAATAAATTTTAATTTAAAATCTATAAACTTGTTAGGTTTCCAAGTGGTCTAAAAGTGATTTACAAAGCTTGGACGAGGAACAACCATCGACCAAAGGTGAGGAAACAAGACCTAAACTAATTGGCTAATAACAAGCTGTTTTACTTATTGAGTCCAATGCCATGATTGATTCTATGCTTGTATGCTTGTAATGTGTATTTCACATGTCATCCAATATTCCTGCTATTACTGCTCATGCATATTTAATTTTGTTTATTTATAATATGATGATGATGATGATGTTAGGAATAGGCATGTGAATGTATGTGTATGGTTAGTGTGCTTGATGCGAGTGGAGCATCAGGGGGACAACGTGACACTGTGGTTCATCCTGGTCACCAAACTCTAGCTCTATCTCTACTCAAGTCTTGCCCACTAACATCGTTGTATCGCCGTTACTTTAGCAGAACTATTACGTCGTAGGGCATCAGGGGAGGTGGTCTCGGACCGTGTAATCTTTGACTGTCGGGGGGCTTAGCTCTATCTCTATGGACGTATTGAGGGATGCTGGGGTCAGGCCTTGGATACACTGTTTGGCACTAGGATTGGTTAGTTGCGGGCCCAGTTTGTAAGCTCTCGCCAATAAGGGCTTACGTGTTGGTATGGGTAAGGCATCAGGGAAAGTGTTATGCGGTATTTGATCCGAGCACTTTAGCTCTATCTCTATTCCATGATGGGTGCATATGGGACGACAATGGTGTTTGATCCATGGGCGGCTTCACGCACTCGTGTATAGAGGTGCGACTGCCACCAATCATTTCTATAGTACATTGCAAACTTATAAATCAGACCAAAGATATGAATTGAATGCATGCATATGTTTGTTGCATTGTTTTGTTTTCTCACTGAGCTCAAGTTGGAGAGCTGACCCTCGCGCGTGTAATTCTTTTTAGTTTCTGATGTTGCAGGTATTACGGTTGAAGATTATGTCGACACGCCAACATATGAACAGGTGGCATCTATGGATGAGCAAGCTGTAGAAGACTATTACGATTCGTTAAGTGAGCGTTTCAACTATGGATGCACTTAGTGTTTAACATTCGTATTTGGATTTTTGTAATATGTATTATATTATGTTTTGGCTACTTGGAGATAACTGAAATATTAATTATTTATCATGATTAGACATCAGCTCATTATTAATAAGACTTCTGCTATTTACTTTATTATCTTTGATTAATGTGAAATGTGTTTTGGTTTAACATGGTTAGCATAGCCTGTAAGACCCATATCAAACTAACCGGTCTTACCACCTTGTATCAGGTCTTCCTATCATGGTCGAGCTAAGCGGACCAAGTGCGTGAAGAAACCATAAGCTCAGGTATGAAATTTAACCCAAAAACAGTCAATTATGAGCGTGTGGTCGCATACCTAAACAAGTGTGACCGACCACACCTCAAAATAGTGCAACCACATGAATTTTAGTTGTGTGGTCGCATGTTTCAGAAGGTGTGGTCGACGGGTTCTACGACCCCACCTCTAACCACACGAACCCAGTCAGAAACCGAATTTAGGAAACCTTCCTAATCTGAAGGGGGTTCTTTCCTAAACTCAGTAGGGCATATTATGGAGGGTTTTTCTCTATAAATAGGATGTCCCTTAGCCTCTTTCACTCTTTTAGAGCTCAAACTGAAAGTGAGAGAAAGAGAAGAGAAGGAAGAGAAGGAAAATTGAAGAGGAAGACTAAGGAGGAAGAAAATTCAAAGAAAACTCTGAATCTTCAACAAGATTAAGGTATGGAAATATTTCCCATGTTAAATTGAATGCCTAGAATAGTTCGTGAAGGAGATAGGATTTAGGTGAAACCCAAATCATTAATCCATGGATAAATTCGAAGAGAAACCATGGGAGGAAATTATGTGGACAATGGATTCTGTGTAAAATACTAGTTCTGAGCCATAGAACAATCATAGGAAGGACCATGATGATAAGCCAAGGGATCCAAACATGAAGGAATGAAGTTGTGAGTGAAAGGTCGACCATCACACGTGTGGTCGCACGTGTGGTCGCATGATGTGCCATCACACAAGACACACATGTCCGACCACATGCCCTCGGGAAGTTTCCAGGGAGGGTGTGGTTGCACGTATGGTCGCATGATATGCTATCACACCCTACGACCCCACGCCCTGTGGTCGTAGAAACTGAGACCACAGGTGCTGCCACACCTGCGACCCCTCAGTTTCTATTAGTCTAAATTCATGGAAATTAATTCTAATTTAAAATCTATAAATTTGTTAGGTTTTCAAGTGGTTTAAAAGTGAATTCCAAAGATTGAACGAGGATCTACTATCAACCAAAGGTGAGGGAACAAGACCTAAATTAATTGACTAATAATAAACTATTTTTATTTATTGAGTCCAATACCATGAATGATTCTATGCTTGTATGCGTGTATTATGCATTTCATATGTCATCCAATATTTTTATTATTACTACTCATGCATATTTAATTTCGTTTATTTATAACATGATGATGATGATGATGCTGAGAATAGGCATGTGAATGTATGTGTGTGGTTAGTGTACTTGATGCAAGCGAGGCTTTAGGGGGAGGACGTGATACTATGGTTCATCCTGGTCATCAGACTCTAGCTCTATCTCTACTCAAGTCTTGTCCACTAACATCATCGTATCGGCATTACCTTTGCAGAATTATTACGTCGTAGGGCATCAGGGGAGGTGGTCTCGGACCGTATAGTCTCTGACTCTGCCGGGGCACCTTAGCTCTATCTCTATGGACGTATTGAGGGATACTGGGGGTAAGGCCTTGGATACACTGTTTGACATTAGGATTGGTTAGTTGTGAGCCCAGTTTGCAAGCCCTCGCCAATAGGAGCTTACATGTTGGTATGGGTAGGGCATCAGGGGAAGTGTCATGCGGTGTTTGATCCGGACACTTTAGCTCTATCTCTATTCCATGATGGGTGCATGTGGGACGACGATGGTGTTTGATCCATTGGGCGGCTTTACACACTCATGTATAGAGGTGCGGCGGCCACCTATCCTTTCTATTGCACATTGCAAACTTATGAATCAGACCAAAGATATGAATTGAATGCATGCATATATTTGTTGCACTGTTTTGTTTGCTCACCGAGCCATGATGTGTGTTTACCCTTTCGACGTCGAATATTTTTAGTTGATGATGCAGGTCCTACAGTAGAAGATTATATGAATGCTCCAATGTACGGGCATGTTACGGCGATGGATGCAGAAGCTATGATGGAGTCGCATGATTCATCGTGTGAGTGCAACTCATGCGTCTTTTATTAGATTACTTAGAAGATGTAATTGATTATTTTATTTTATTTTATGTCTTAGTCTTTTAGAGATAATTGGATACTTTATTTATGATATCACTGTTAGATACTCAGTTCATTAATATTAAAGACTTCCGCTATTGTTTACTATGATTATAGTTGTAGATATATATGGTTTAAGCAAAGGGACACGGCCTATTTGAGATCCTAGTTGAACCATTGGATCATAGACGGTTCATCACACCATTCTGGTTGATACAGAATTGGGGTGTGACAACTTGGTATCAGAGCTCTCGGGCTCTATCTATTAAACCTGTATACTTTCACAAAAATTTGTGAACTAAGTTAGGATAAAATTTAAAAGCTTTAATAAGAAAGCTTTAATAAGAACACATCATAAGCACCTATGTTATATGAGACAAATTAAGAAAGAGAATAATGCATATATAAAATGAGAAACAAGTTTCATATACACATCGAATAAAAATAATATATATATATATATATCCAAAGCAGAGTACGGTCCACAATCCGGATAGTTACTCTGTAGTACAAGGAAAAAGCAAAAAGAATGCATCATGGAGCTGGGGGTGCTGGAGGAGGAGGTGCCTCACTATCTCGATCATAATCCTCAACATACACCCTCGTAAGCCAGGCTACCTGAGTCTGAGTCACCTGGAGACTAGCTGTCACACCCCAATTCTACACTATTTGGAATGGTGTGATGAACCGCTAACAAACCAACGGTTCAACCAGGATCTCGAGTAGGCTATATCCGTGTTATCTAAACTCTCATACATCCATAATCATAATCAAAGTAAATACACAATAGCGGAAGTCTTATAGTAAAATGAATTGAG
>CM053268.1:64590485-64685665 GCA_028583415.1 Protea cynaroides | reverse complement strand
CATGAGAACCTAACCATGGGTTGATGGTTTGGGTTTCTCCGAGATTACACTCTCATCAATTTCTAACCTAAGGTCTGTAGAAACTCATGGAATTAGTATCCATACCTGAGAAGAATACTCCTTCTCTGCAACTCTTCTCTTTTAGCTAAATTCTCTTCCTTGCTTCTCTTTTTCCTATTTTCCTTCTCTTCTCTTTCTCTCAATTCAATTAGGGTTGTGAAAGGAGTGAAAGAGGCTTAGGGACGTCCTTTAAGTAGAGTAGGAACATCCTAAAATAAGTCCTTTTTGAGATTAGGAAAGAATCCAAATCGAAAATTAGGAAATTCCCTAATTTCAGTTTCGGAGGCAACTGAGGGTCGATGGGAGGGTCGATGATCCCGTCGACCCTAGGTTTCTAATGAGTCCGACCCTCCCTTCAAAACTGAGGGTCTGACTTTCTGTTTTGGGGGATCCGACCCTACTTGGCTGGGTATGCGACCCTCCCCTCAAATTAATTGTTTTTGGGTCGATTTGATACCTGGGATCTCGATCTCCTTCACGCCCTTGGTCCATTTGACTCGACCATGATAGGTAAACCTGGTTCAAGGTGGTAAGACCGGGTTAGATTGACACGGGTCTTACACTAGCTGTCAGATCGGCCACCCACTGATCAGTGACGTGCTGGGCCTCCCGAATCTCATGCAACAATCCCATCACGTCATCAGATGGTGGGTGCGAAGGACCAGCTGAGTGTGAAGGAACCCGAGAAGGGCCAGCTCCAGTGGAATGCAGTGGTGATGGAGGAGGTATGGCGTCTACATCCATGAACATACGATCATTATCCTCAGCATCACCCCCATGGACCCCTGCTGCTGCTGCCTCAGCGTCTGCTATCTCTACCCGAGTATGGGGACGCACCATAGCGTTCCTCTCCTCGTCACTGACATGCGCATCTCGCATCCCCATCTTGCAAATGGCCTCCCAGTCAAGGTCAGACGAGAAGGTATCTTCATGAATCCTCTCATCAACTAAATCGACATGCAGGCAAGTGAGCAGGGTAGTGATCAAACCCCCATAGGGCAGGTTGCCTATCTAACCAGGCATCGTTGCACGGCGCATCGTCCTGATAATAATGTATGGAAGGCAGATAGGTTGCCTAGTGCAGATGCAATATAAGAGATACTGGGTCAACTGGGAAATCTTCTCATAGTGCCCACTCTGAGGAATCAGGTTGTGCTGAATAATCTTGCAGTACACCCGAGGTTCCGGTCGTAGGTTGATTGTCTTCATCTCCCAACAATCATCTCTAAGAAGCTGGCGGTCAATCTCTGCATGCATCATCAAAGATAGGAACTGGGGTTCCTTAGGTGCACAATATACTAAGGGGCCATCATTTGATATACCCAGGAGATCAGCCAATTCTCGGCAGTTGAAGGAGATCTCCACCCCTTTAACATAACTGGTGATCCTGAGCTCCCTACCCCTGTCTGTATCATTTGGATCACCCACTACCTGAAGATTGCAATAAAACTACTTCACCAGAGCAAGACAGGTGCAACCCTCATATAATATCACGGGGAGCCAACCCATATCACCAAAGGCACCCTCTACATTAAACAAGGCTAAATTAGTCAGGTATACACAACGACCCCCTTTCACCTTTTTACGCTCATAACGAGCATACTGAGCATCTGCTTTATTAGACCAGAAGCGAATAGGATCATAAACTCTGGGAACCTTGGTGCGAGCCATGCTATCTGCAAAGACACGGACAAATAAGCAAGATATTAGTTATAGAGTAAAACTCAAAATTTTAGCATTATAACGGTATGATTTGGCCAAAAGCCTCACTTTTCACCCAAACCGTTGGGCAAGAGGACTTACATATGTTCCAAACCATCCTGCAATGTTCATACAGTTGGAAATTTAAACAAGGAAGATCGAATTTGAAGAAATTTTGACAATTTGGAAAAATCTCAAAAATTAGGTCAAAAATAAAAAATTTCAAGTTTCTCAAAAACTAACCAATGAAACTCAAATTTTCTTGAGGGCTTTCGTCCATTGGGTGGCCAATAGCAAAAGCCCTTAATAAAAATCAAATTTTTACGGTTAGAAAAATTTTAATTTGAAGAAAACGCTATAAATGGAGAAAAACCTAGTTTTGAAAGCTTAAAAATGAGGACCAATAGATAACATACCTGAAAGAATGGAGCGGAGGTCGTGAATGGAAGAAAGAATCATCTAACACAAGTGGTCGACACTGTAGCAACTCAGTGGAAGCGAATTGAGTTAAAAGCAAAAGAGGAAGTGGGAAATGACTCCAAAAATCAGGTTTAAAAACCTGATTTGGGGTCGTGTGGTCGAAAAATTCGACCAAATATGCGACCACACGATCTACCCCACGATCAACCACAGGCTCTCGGTGAGCTGACAGACTTTGTATGGTCGGACCCTATGGTTGCACATATTGCGACCACACGATCAACCACAGGCTCTCGGTGAGCTGACAGATTTTGTGAGGTCGCATACCCTGTGGTCGCATATATTGCGACCCCACCATCGACCCCACGATGGAAAATACAATATTTTGATTGAATGACATGGAAAATTGGAATTTTACATTGATTAATTGGATTTTGACATGGGAATGACGTATATTATGATTGCCTCACATGTTCTATGATTTTTCAGACACTACCACCACCGGAACAGGAAATGGCTGGGCGAAGAGTAACCAGGCGAGGACGTAACCCAATTCCATCACCACCACTTATGGAGGAAAATAGCCATGAAAACCCTGAAGGACAAGAGAATCAGAATGTGGTACCACCAGGAGCCAATTACCAGGCTAATCCTACAAACTTGCCAGCCCCACCTACAGACTACAGCAGTAATGAACCTAGCACAACAGCTGAAGCAAATACAGCAAGTACAAGCTAATATGCAAGCTACTATGGGAATGGCTTTTCCAACTGTACATACTACACCTATACTAGCTAGACAAGCTAGCACCGTACCAGGGGATAGCAACACGGTACCTCAAGCACCTCAAATGCCAATTGTACAAGCTCCAGTACAAAACCCTGAGGTAGTCCAAGGCAGTTACCAGTATCAACCACCTATATATGGAGCCTATGCTCAGTATCAGTTGGACCATTCTCAACTGATCGAGCGTTTCTTGAAGATGAAGCCTAAGGAGTTTAATGGCAAGCCAGCGGATCCTTTGTGGCCAACTCACTGGATCGATGAAATGGAAATGAATTTCATGATGATGACTGTTAATGAGGAGGAAAAAGTACTGTGTGCAACATTTATGTTGAAATGTGATGCACACCACTAGTGGAAGTCTACTCGGAGTTATCTGTTAACCAAGCATGCACAATTGACCTGGGCTATCTATAAAGAGGCATTCTTCGAGAAATATTTTCCTAGAAGTTTCAGAGACGCTATGAAAAAAGAGTTCCTGAGTTTGTATCAGGGACAGCTGACTATGGATGCATATCAACAGCGTTATGAAGAGCTGTTTTTCTTTGCTCCCTCTAGCATGCAGGAGGAAAATACTAAAACCCGAAGGTTCATCATGGAACTTAGGGGAAGCATTCGGGAACATGTTTTGGGGCTAGAAAAGAAAGTTTATAAAGAAGCAGTACAGATTGCTCGAGTGCTAGAATCGAGCCAGAGGGAGAGCTACTTTGCTCAAAATAGAGGTATCAAAAGGCCGAATGGAAATTCATATAACGGAGGGAACACAAAGACATTTAAACCCTTCCATACTCAAGGATTTAATGCTGCAGCCAAGACTACTCTAACAGTCCAAACTCAACAGAAGCAATATAGTGAAGGAGTAAAATGTTGTAACTGTAGTCAAATTGGGACATTATTCAAGGGAGTGTCCTAAGCCCAAGAAGTAGCTATAGCAAGGAAAGGTTTATGCAGTTACATCTGAGGATGCTGCCACATCGCCTGATGTGGTCACAGGTATCGTACCTATTAATGGCATACCCGCCAGAGTACTCTTTGATTCTGGAGCTACTTATTCTTTTATATCTGTGTCATTTGGAAAGAAGCTAAATCTACCCCTCAGATCTTTAGACTACAAATTGCTTATACGATCGTCTATGGGATTAGAAGTGGAACTAGAAAAAGGTTATGGACCATATCCAGTTCTTATGGGCGAAAAGATTTTGGATGCAACCTTAATTCAACTTGAGATGGCAGACTTTGAAGTTATCTTAGGAATGGATTGGTTAGCTCGGCATTCTGTAAACCTATTATGTCCAGAAAAGAAACTGACATTTAAAAACAAGGAAGGAGCAGAGTTTAGTTTTGTGGGAACCAAACTTTTTCGTAGACGAAAACTCATCCTCTTTACATTAAAGGTTCGAAAATGCCTCGAGAAAGGAGGAGTTGGGTATCTAGTATCCGTGGTTGATCTCACCAAGGAAGTACCACGAATGAAAGATATTGATGTTGTGCGTGACTTTTCAGATGTATTTCTTGAGGAACTACCAGGACTACTACCCGATTGAGCGACAGAGTTCGTTATAGATCTTAAACCTGGAGCCACACCAATATCTAAAGCACCCTATCGAATGGCTCCTACTGAACTGAAGGAACTAAAGGTACAGTTACAAAAATTACTGGACAAGGGTTATATCAGACCCAGCATATCACCATGGGGAGCGCCAGTATTGTTTGTGAAGAAGAAGGACGGTAGTGTTCGACTGTGTATAGACTATTGGGAATTGAATGAGCTTACAATCAAGAATCGGTACCCGCTGCCTTGGATCGATGACTTGTTCGATCAGTTACAAGGTGCCAAGGTGTTCTCCAAGATTGATCTTCGGTCAGGATACCATCAGCTGAAGATTAAGGAAGGTGATATTCCAAAGACAGCATTCAGAACAAGATATGGACATTATGAATTTTTAGTCATGTCTTTTGGATTAACTAAAGCACCCGTAACTTTTATGGAACTCATGAATCGGGTATTCCATGATATGTTGGATACGTCAGTCATTGTGTTTATTGACAATATATTGGTCTACTCCAAGGACAAGGAAACTCATGTCATGAACCTAAGAGCCGCTTTGCAGCGACTAAGAGAAGAGTAGCTTTACGCCAAATTTACAAAGTGTGATTTTTGGCTAAATGAGGTCACTTTCTTAGGCTATGTTGTATCCGCTGAAGGAATTAAAGTGGATCCTAGCAAGATTGAAGCCATTGTGAAATGGGAAGCACCTAAGAGTGTTATAGAAATCAAAAGTTACCTAGGTCTAGCTGGGTATTACCGACAATTCGTGGAAGATTACTCTAAAATCGTCGTACCTCTTACCAGTTTGACTAAGAAAGGAGAAAATTTTGTTTGGACCGACAAATGTGAAGAAGGTTTTCAAACAATGAAGGCTAGATTGATATCTGCTCCCATCTTGACTATTCCTATTCCAGGACAACCATTTACCTTGTACAGTGATGCGTCTGGGTTGGGTTTAGGATGTTTACTTATGCAAGGAGAACAAGTAGTTGCGTATACCTCAAGACAACTGAAAACACATGAGAAGAACTATCCCACTCATGACTTGGAATTAGTAGCAGTAGTACATGTTGTCAAGATATGGAGACATTATTATCAAGATTAAATCAGATCATAAGAGTCTTACTTATCTTTTTAATCATAAGGAGTTGAACATGAGACAAAGAAGATGACTGGAATTATTGAAGGATTATGATTGCGATATTCAGTATCATACAGGGAAAGCTAATGTAGCTGCTGATGCGCTAAGCAGAAAAGAAATGATACAATCCCAAGGAGAGGTTAATACGACTGCGGCAATGTGTGTTATAGGGAAAGTATTCAATCATGGTAATGAGCAGTTCGTAATAGATGCACTAGGTGGATCAACCAACCAAGGGTTTATTCATCGATTTTCAAATATGTTGCAACATTGAAGATTATACCCGATATATTAGATGAAGTGAAGGCCGCTATTAAATCAGACCCTTATCTGAGAACGGTGCAAGAAGACATTGAAAAAGGTAGGACTATTCCTGAGTTCACCTTGGACGTTGAAAAGCTACTAAAATACAAAGGAAGAGTATGTGTGCCTGAAACTGAAGACATAGATATTAGACACAGACTAATGAACGAAGCTCACACCACCGCTTATTCGGTTCATCCTGGAAGTACGAAGATGTATCATAATCTGAAGAAATTATATTGGTGGAGAGGAATGAAAGCGGATGTAGCTAAATTTGTATCTCAATGCCTAAATTGTCAGAGGGTTAAGGCTGAAAGGAAAAGACCTGCAGGATTGTTGCAACCACTGCCAGAACCAGCTTGAAAATGGGACTGCATCATTATGGACTTCGTCACCGGGTTACCATTGACTCCCCGAGTAGTTGATGCGGTCTGGGTAATTATGGATCGTTTGACTAAGACAGCTCGTTTCATAGCTATACGACCTCAGTATACCCTAGAGAGGTTAGCCAAGCTATATGTGGATAATATTGTCAGATTACATGGTGTACCTGAAAGCATTGTGTCCGATAGAGACCCACGCTTTACCTCAAAGTTTTGGGAAGGATTACAGAAGGCTATGGGTACAACATTGAAGTTCAGTACTGCATTCCATCCTCAGACAGACGGACAGTTGAAGCGTACCATTCAGATTTTAGAAGACATGCTTTGAGCCTGTGTTATTGATTTCAAGGGATTATGGGATGAGAAACTACCATTGATCGAGTTCGCCTATAACAACAGCTATTAGGCTACTATACAGATGTCACCCTATGAAGCATTGTATGGTAGGAAGTGTCGAACTTGTTTGTTTTGGAATGAAGTTGGTGAACGGAGTATCGTTGGACCAGAATTTATTGAAGAGACTTGTCAAGTAGTCAACATTATCAAGGAAAGAGTTAGAACAGCTCAGAATCGTCATAAATAGTATGCAGATACTCGACGTCGGGATCTTGAATTCGTTGTAGGTGATAAGGTATTCTTGAAAGTATCATCTATGCGAGGTTTAAAATGATTCGGACAGAAAGGGAAGTTAAGTCCAAGATATGTCGGGCCATATGTGTCACACCCCAATTCCGACTGAACCAGAAGTGTGAGTGAATCGTCTCCAAACCACAGTTCACACCAGGATCTCAATAGACCGTGTCAACCAACCATTCCAAGCAATCTAACATAAACAGAGAGTAATACATAGCAACGAAAATAAGATAAATGAACTGAGTTCTATGTTGTAATTAAAATAATTATTCAGATTATTCCATCATTCACAAAAATTAAATAATAAATATTACAATGGATTAAAATAAAAATATCCCATTTCTAAAGAAAAACACAGAATGAGCACTCGCATGATGCGTCATGCTCGTCCTCTACTGGCTATGTGTCCAGGGCAACAACTGTACTGTAAGCTGGGGCAATCATGAAGTCCTCAACGGTATACCCTGCATCAAGATTTAAAAAAATAGAATATATATATTCGAGTGAGCTCACAACTTAGCTCAGTAAGTACAAGACCAATGCAACATACAAAATGCATGAGATAACATTACAATTTGGGTCAGGTTTAACTTGCAAAGTGCTATGGAAAGATTTGGCAGCCACCGCACCTCCATGCATGAGAGTGTGAGCACACCCAACAGTCAGGAACCTACCACACTACTGTTTTTGCCCCACATCACTCACTCCGATATAGAGATAGGACTCAAGTCTGGTGGGCAGGATGAACCACAATCCCATGTCCTCCCCCTGATACCCTATGACGTATCAATACCTAACCCCTATTGGCAAGGACTTGCAAGTGGGTTCCGTTTCTAACCAGTCCTATATGTCAATACAGTATCTATGGCCCTACCCCAGCATGACTCCCTACGACATAGAGATAGGGCTTGAGTTTGGTGGGCAGGATGAACCACAATCCCACGTCCTCCCCCTGATACCCGATTCGCACCAAGTCTACTAAGGTAGATGGCGATACGAAAAAGGTGTTAGTGTGTGGATATATCCAGGGCTCCACTCCCCTTCACATTCCACACACCAACTAAAAACATCCACATGCCTAAACATTCAACAACCTAGCATATGAAATGCATGAACAGATAATAATAATTTAAACAACTACAATGGCATGTGAAATGCACAAACATCAGACAATCAACACAGATATAAATTTATCACAACAGTTTACTATTAATTAGTTAGTTAGGGTTTGGGGTCTTGTCCCTTACCTGACACGTAATAACAATTTCGTACAGCGTCACAGGATCTACTCACACTGTCTACAAGTCCTACATAGTCATACTCATAAGTTAGAATTCATTTATTAAAGTCACAGTTGGTCAGAACCATGTTTGGCCAAGCAAACAGGGCTCGAAAGACATACCGATCGCGGTACCGGTCTCAGTAGAGTGAGACCGGTATGTGCCTGCGGTACATACCGATCGTGGTATATACCGGTCGCACTCTTGAGTGAGACCGATATGTGCCTGCAGTATATACCGCAGGCCCATACCGCAGGACCTTGTGTCCAACCGGTATGCTCCGCGGTTTGGATCCGAGAACCCGATCTCGGATCTCCCTTCCTCGTCAGTCATCGACTTGGTTTCTAGGGTTTCTCCTAACCCATTATAAGGTCCAAATACTCTATTGGCCTTCTAGGTTTCGACTAGAACGCCGTATCATACCCAGATTAGATCTAAATGAGAAAACTAGGCTTTATTGAAAGTCCTAGGATTTTAGATCGCTGGGCCGTTTCACGGCTCTGATCCAAAATCCTATCATTACTAAGAGTGTAAGACCCGCACTCCATGAACCCGATCTAAACCTTGAATTCATGTCGTAACAGGTCTTCCAATCATCACCGGGCCAGATGGGACGATCGGATGACAAACAGGTACGAAACGGACCGATTTAAGTATGAAATATTTCATACCGATCGATGGTACCGGTCTTGGTACCGATCAACCGGTATAGCCTGTGCAGCAGACTACTAAGATCCAGAACCGGATCTCTACGGGTCTCACTTTCCAAATTCTGAATCCTAGGACTTTCCTAATCCTAGGAGGCTTCCTAAACCTAAACCTAAACCTAGCCTATATAAACCCCTCTAAACCTCCTAGAATCCCTTCCATTGATCCTCACAACCCCTAGAGAGGAGAAGGAGATTGAAGAAGGAGAAGAAGCTAGGAAGGAGTGCAGTCACGCCCACAGCCATGGGGAAGAGCTTCCATTGCCGTTCGACGAAGAACACAATACCGTGAGTCAACGGTAAGTGCTCAAACCTTCCTCTACCATAAGTAATTTTGAATGGTTAGTGTAATTGGATCAATACCATGTAAAGCGAGGTATTGATCTAAACCCTACTTTGCCGTCAAACCCTAATCTAGTCGGTAAACCCTAGATTCGAGTTCTAGGATGAAGACCGTTAAAACTAGGACTTGAATGGAGTTGGAAACAATTCTAACTCAATGCTCAGACCTAGAATGTGTAGGAGAAACCCTGAAATCAATAGGGGATGACCGACGGGAGTCGAGAAACCAGACGTATGGTCTTCCGGAGACATACCGGTCGCACCTTATGCGACCTGTACCGCGACCGGTACTTTCCAAGGACTGGTCTATGGGGACCGACTGACCATACCGATCGTAGGTTTTCCCCACAGTGCTGCGACCGGTACCTGTAACCGGTCAGCTCTGTGAGATGTGTTTGTAATCTCGTTGGTTTTTCGACCAATGTAAACCCTAAGAGAACTATTCTAATTAAACCCTAATATCGTGTAGGACCTTGTGATAGCACGTTTGGACCTTGCGACGCGGAGCAAGCTATCAAACAAGCATCAGGTAAGGGAATCGGACCAAAACCCTAATAATTAATTAACAGTAAAATGTTGTTAATAACCCTGATTCTATGGTGTGATGTTTGTGCATACTCACATGTCATCTTTTATTTTCAGTTATTATTATTGTTCATGCATACTTGCTATGCTAGGTTGAGACTGTTAGGCATGTGATTGTTCATTGGTGTGTGGAATGGGAAGGGCCTGGGGTCTGGGATCATTCCTCACACTAGCACCTTTCGTATCGTTCTGTCTTAGCAGCTTGGTGCGGGTAGGGTATCAGGGGGAGGACGTGGCACTGTGGTCTCCGACCTGACCACCAGACTCTAGCTCTATCTCTATGCCGTAGGGAACTGTGCTGGGATAGGGCCTACTGTGATGACATATAGGATTGGTTAGTTGCGAGCCCAGTTTGCAAGCCCTCCCCAATAGGGGCTTACGTGTTGGTATGGGTAGAATATCAGGGGAGGTGTTGACGGTCTGTGATTCAGACGCCTTAGCTCTATCTCTATTCCATGGTGGGTGCATGTGGGACGACAGTGGTGTTTGATCCACTGGGAGGCTTCACACACTCGTGTATAGAGGTGCGGTGGCCGCCAATCCTTTCTATAGCTCATTGTAAACTTAAACCAGACCATAATGTGAATGTTACTCATGCATATGCTTGTTGCATTGTCTAATTGTCTTACTGAGCTAAGTTGTGAGCTCACCCTTGTATATATACATGTTTTTAGATGTTGATGCAGGTTATACGGTTGATGATTACGTGAATGCTCCAGTGTACGGTGGCGTGGCTACTTTGGATGTGCAAGCAGGAGAGGACGAGCATGACGCTTCATGCGAGTGCCCTTTCTGCGTGTACCTTTAGGGTTTTACTTTATTTATTTCAGTTATTTTTCTATTGGGATACAGTTGATGTAAAAATATTTATTTAAGTTTTGGTTATTAAAATAATTGGATATTTTATTTAAATTTATCAATAGATTACTCAGTTCATTCTATTTAAGACTTTCGCTATATTTATTATATTCTGATTGTGGTTATGTGCAATGATTTGTATGAGTGGACACGGTCTTATTGAGATCCTAGTGTGAACCGTTGGTTCAGTGACAGTTCACTCACACTTCTGGTTTAGCCAGAATTGGGGTGTGACAAAGAGAGTTGAGCACTTACCGGTGTTTGTCGGTTGGCGACGAGCTCTTCCAACGGAAATCTTCTTCTTGAGCGGTCTCCTCCCTCCTTGCTCCTTCTTCAGATCTCTTCCAGACAGCTAGGGTTTTTGGGAAGGATCTAAGGAGGTTCAAGGTACATATAAATAGTGGGAGACCGTTCTAGGAAGGTTTCCCACGGTTAGAACTTTCCAAAATTCTGATTCAGAGAGTGGGACCCACTGGAGTCCGTCTCCAGCCGTTATTGCACATACCGGTCGCACATACCGGTCTCACTCACTCAGTGAGACCGGTACAGTGAGACCGGTATGTAAAATCTACATTTTTACAAATCGTTTCTCATACCTGGATCTCGTGGTTCGTCACACGGCTTCGCCTTCCGATCCAGTTATAATTGGGAGACCTATCACAATGTAAACCATGGGTTAAATCGGATTTTCAGAACACGGTTCTTACAATATGAGATTCTAGCTAAACGTGGGAAAGTGGCGTATCAGTTAGCACTACCCCCATCTATGTCAAGTGTACATGATGTATTTCATATCTCATTACTGAAGAAGTACGTCAGAGATCCAACACACGTTATAACAGCGGATCCACCGGGTCTAACTGATGATTTGACATTCGAAGTAGCACCAACTGAAATCACCAGTCAAAAGGTTCAACGTCTACGCAACCATGACATTTATTATGTTAAGGTTACTTGGAGGAGCCAAGATATAGAAGAGATCACATGGGAAGAAGAGAATGCTATGCGAAAGCAATACCCTCACCTTTTCGACTCGGAAGGTATGTGCACATTTCGAGGATGAAATTTCTAATAAGAGGGGGGAGTTGTAAGACCCGTATCGAACTAATCGGCCTTACCACCTTGTATCAGGTCTTCCTATCATGGTCGAGCCAAGCGGACCAAGTGCTTGAAGAAACATAAGCTTAGGTATGAAATTTAACCCAAAAATAGTCAATTATGAGCATGTGGTCGCATAACTAAACAGGTGTGACCGACCACACCTCAAAATAGTGCAACCACATGAATTTTAGTCGTGTGGTTGCATGTTTCAGAAGGTGTGGTCGACGGGTTCTGCGAACCCACCTCCGACCATACGAACCCAATCAGAAACCGAATTTAGAAAACCTTTCTAATCCGAAGGGGATTCTTTCCTAAACTCAGTAAGGAATATTATGGAGGGTTTTCCTCTATAAATAGGACGTCCCTTAGCCTCTTTCACTCTTTTAGAGCTCAAACTGAAAGTGAGAGAAAGAGAAGGAAAATTGAAGAGGAAGACTAAGGAGGAAGAAAATTCAAAGAAAACTCTGAATCTTCAACAAGATTAAGGTATGAAAATATTTCCCATGTTAAATTGAATGCCTAGAATAGTTCATGAAGGAGATAGGATTTAGGTGAAACCCAAATCATCAATCCATGGATAAATTCCAAGAGAAACCATGGGAGGAAATTATGTGGACAATGGATTCTGTGTAAAATACTAGTTCTGAGCCATAGAACAATCATAGGAAGGACCATGATGATAAGCCAAGGGATCCAAACATGAAGGAATGGAGTTGAGAGTGAAAGGTCGACCATCACACGTGTGGTCGCACATGTGGTCGCATGATGTGCGACCACACGAGACACACATGTCCGACCACATGCTCTCGGGAAGTTTCCAGGGAGGGTGTGGTCGCACGTGTGGTCGCAGGATATGCGACCACACCCTGCGACCCCACGCCCTGTAGTCGCAGAAACTGAGACCACAGGTGCTGCCACACCTACGATCCCTCAGTTTCTGTTAGTCAAATTCATGGAAATTAATTCTAATTTAAAATCTATAAATTTGTTAGGTTTTCAAGTGGTTTAAAACTGAATTACAAAGATTGAACGAGGATCTACTATCAACCAAAGGTGAGGGAACAAGACCAAAATTAATTGGCTAATAATAAATTTTTTTTATTTATTGAGTCCAATACCATGAATGATTCTATGCTTGTATACGTGTATTGTGCATTTCACATGTCATCAAATATTCCTGTTATTACTGCTCATGCATATTTAATTCCATTTATTTATAACATGATGATGATGATGATGCTAGGAATAGGCATGTGAATGTATGTGTGTGGTTAGTGTACTTGATGCGAGCGGGGCATCAGGGGGAGGACGTGACACTGTGGTTCATCCTGGTCATCAGACTCTAGCTCTATCTCTACTCAAGTCTTGTCCACTAACATCGTGGTATCGCCATTACCTTAGCAGAACTATTACGTCGTAGGGCATCAGGGGAGGTGGTCTTTGACCGTGTAGTCTCTGACTCTGCCGGGGGGCCTTAGATCTATCTCTATGGAAGTATTGAGGGATGCTGGGGTGAGGCCTTGGATACACTATTTGACATTAGGATTGGTTAGTTGCGAGCCCAGTTTGCAAGCCCTCGCCAATAGGGGCTTACGTGTTGGTATGGGTAGGGCATCAGGGGAAGTGTCATGCGGTGTTTGATCCGGACACTTTAATTCTATCTCTATTCCATGATGGATGCATTTGGGACGGCAATGGTGTTTGATCCATTGGGCGGCTTCACACACTTGTGTATAGAGGTGCGGCGGCCACCTATCCTTTCTATTGTACATTGCAAACTTATGAACCAGACCAAAGATATGAATTGAATGCATGCATATGTTTGTTGCGTTATTTTGTTTGCTCACTGAGCCATAATGTGTGCTCACCCTTTCGACGTCGAATATTTTTAGTTGATGATGCAGGTCCTACAGTAGAAGATTATATGAATGCTCCAATGTACGGGTATGTTGCAGCGATGGATGCAGAAGCTATGATGGAGTCGCATGCTTCGTCGTGCTAGTGCAACTCATGCGTCTTTGATTAGATTATTTATTGGATTATTTATAAGATGTAATTGATTAATTTATTTTATTTTATGTCTTAGTCTTTTGGAGATAATTGGATACTTTATTTATGATATCACTGTTAGATACTCAGTTCATTAATATTAAAGACTTCCGCTATTGTTTATTTACTCTGATTATGGCTGTAGATGTATATGATTTAAGCAAAATGACACGACCTATTCGAGATCCTGGTTGAACCGTTGGATCATAGACGGTTCATCACACCATTTTGGTTGGTGGAGAATTGGGGTGTGACATAGCCTATACGAGATCCTGGTTGAACCGTTGATTTATTGATGGTTCATCACACCATTCTGGTTAGCCCAGAATTGGGGTGTGACAAAAATAGAGGTATCCATCAGCAATGGCGGTGGCAGACTACCGATGGTGATGGCTAGAGGATGGATAGGTGGTGTTCACCAGCGATGGTGATGGTGGACTGTCGATGGAGGTGTAAAGGGGGTGGAAATGATGGTTTTCACCGGCGATGGTGGTGGCGGACTTCCTATGGCAATGGCCAGGAAGCGGAGAGATGGCAGCCAAGAGAAAAAAAACCTTAACCCTGCCCTTTCTTTCGAAGTATTTTTTTTTTAAAGATTTGTTTTGATTTTCTTTTTTGTTTCGTTTAAAATGACAAGGGTTTAAATGTCTACACACAATTTCAATTCTTTTCGGTCAGTTAATGGACTAATGTTTGTGTAATTTGGGTGGTAGGTGATTTTTTAAAAAAATTTGAGTGAAGTGATTTGTCTAAATCTTTTTGGATCGTAAGTGAAAATTTCCCATAAAATAATTAAATAAGTTATGGACTTATGGATTGTATATGAAACATATATTTATGGACTGACAATGATAGGTTTATGAACTTAATGTGATAAATTGCATAATAGGTATGCCTATGGAACCAAGATAAATAGATAGCTGAATTACTTGGATTTATGAAAAGGACTGTACAATAAGTATATTTTTATACTTCAATGAATGAACGGACAGCATACATTGTAAACTTGTGAACTAATCTAGAGGTACTATGATGTAGGACTATGTTCAAAAAATGATGAAATGAATAAAATTACTAGTGTTGTTAAACAACAAGAACTATACGGTAGCAAGGAATATGAATGTAGAGGATTTTTAATGTAAAAATACGAGAATTTTTTTTTTTTTTTTGGTGAAAGTAAAAATATGAGATGTTGATACCATACAATGAGGGGCTAAGATTGGAGTATTAAGTGTTTCAAAACACTTCTCAGCAAGGCATTGGACGAAGACACGTATCTATTCTTCATTAGCCGAGGGGTCTGTGGCGACTTCCCGATTCTCAGGATCGGCGATTGCTTAACTGATGACACTATCATGCTTCGGACACGTTTCTCTTCTTGATGATCGACAAGTGTACGTCCCCTATTTGACAAAGGGCTCGGCCATGTTCCGGATTTGGTGTACTCATTTTGTCCCTATCACTTGCCAAACCGTCCACAACTTTATTTTCTTCATAGTCTAAGTTAACCCCGGCCTAACTAAAGACAGATCATGTTAGGATTATGAAGCTGATCATTTAGGATAAGCATTAGATGTTTCATCACTCAATTAACTTATCAGTCGAATTTTCCATCTCAAGTAACCACAAATTCATAAAATATCTCCACTTCAATGATACCATTAGGTGCAATTAAGAAAGAAGAAATTAGAGGAACCGAAAAAGGAAAACGTGCTCTAGATTTAACATTTATCTTAGATGTATGTGGATGGTTTTTAAGAAAGAATGAACAAACTAAACTACAATTAGAACCAGAACTAGAACAAACATTTAGGTTTGTTAAGGATTTTTAAGTACCTGACTCTCCTATATAAACACCTGATTGAATCTTCCTCCCTTCATTCCATTTGTACGTCTGCAAGCTTTTTATCTATCAAATACATATCAATGGCGAATGGAAAGCAACTTTTTTCCGCTGTCCTAGTCCTCATGTTGCTTCTTCACTCCACAGGTTCTTCTCTTTCCCACCATTAATTGCTCTGTCAACTTACAAGGGTTTTTATTTTTTTTTTTTCTTTTTTTTTTGTATGATATGATTGTACTACTGTTAGATGATAATATTAGATGATAATAGTTCACCTCCTGCATGTATGCATGTATTTGTACTTTTCATGTCATTCTATTACCATTCATATTCAGTGGGTCCCATATCACATCGACGGTGATGGATTCCCATAGAGAGTACACGTACATGCAGGTGATTCGAACTCGAGTGAGCAGCCCAAAACTAGCATTTTTTTTATTTTAATTATTTTTGTCTTTGGTGCATTGATATGTAGAAATGCGGGCAATGGCGGCAGAGACAACGACGGAATGCGAATACAACAACACCAACAACAACACCACCAACAATAACAACACCACCACCAACAACAACAATGATGACAAAATTTTACCCGGTCAATGGCGGCGGAGGCACGAGTGGCACGACAAATGTCACCGAAAAACATGCGAACATGTGACTGATTTCATATTCGGCAGATGCTTTATTAACGAGGATTGTGCCGCAATTTGCAGAAGAGCGGGATTTGAAGGAGGGTTTTGCAAAGATTTGCTTCGAACATGCTATTGCACCAAACCTTGCTAGTGAACATGACTTCAGAGGAAGCTGCAGTTAATAATGGTTCTGTTATGTACCATCACTAAACTATGTGATCTATTCTAAGAATAAATTTTAATCTCTACTATAGACTGTCTATTTCACAAGGAGATCGATTACCTTGTCAGCTATGTTATGTGGTATCCCCACTATAAATAAATTAAATAAATAAAATAAATTTCAGTTTTTATTATTTTTTTTTATTTATTATAAATAGATATTTATTAACCCATAGAAGAGAGAGCACAACAAGCTAGAAGGCCGCAAAGGACCCAACCAAAACAGTAAGACAAAACAACAACACAATGGGCCTAGTCTGCAACATAATTACAGAAGCAAGAAGAAGAAAAAAAATCGGAGCTGACTAGGGGAATACGAATATTGTATCCTAAAAACGACTAGGGGGAGTACGAATGTTGATACTCCTTAGAAACACCAGAGAAGTAGATTAAAGATGGATAAATTTTCCATGATGAATGAAGTCTCAGTAACAAAAAGAATCCCAAAGCAAGGTTAGGCAGAAAAAAAAAAAAAAAATGGTTTTGGAACTTCTGCAGGTTGGGATACCCCGAAGTAAGGTTCACGTATTCAGTATCAGATCAGTCAATTTGTTTGGGTTTAGACATGATCGATCTCAGATCCGATCCCGATCTATTTCTGTTTTAATATTATTTTATACGATATTGGCCATGTGCCAAGCTTGCATTGGATCTGTTATACCAATCCGATCTGGATTGCCCAATTTGGATCGTTCTGGACATGCAGATGCTGTGTCAGATACCTTAATTTAGAACCTTGCCCTCAAATGTGGATCCATCTTTCTTGTCTTCCCAACGGTGCTGGAAATGGAACAGTCAAGCCAAGAGAATGGAAATTTTGTTTAAAAATAAACGTATTTTTTAAACTTAGCTGATGTGGAAGACCTCTGTCCTATCCATTAGACAATGGCTTGACGTAGGTCTGCCTCCGGCCTAGATTTTTTTTATCCTTGCCAACTTGATCTTGCTGCTCAACCTATTTCGTTTTTCTTTTTAGTGGTGAAGGGATAATGCCTCTCATTAATTTGTTGTATACTTTGTCCCCCTCTTGTTCGATTTCTATTTTAATTTCATTGGTTAATTTCAATTTTATTTTTTATTTGATAGGATTTCAACACTTAATTTCATGGAAAGTGAAATTGATTTCATCTAAAATTCCAAAATAGGCGAGGCCCTCTTTCACTGTTTCACTATGAAAGTTAAATTGATTTTATCTGAAATTTTAAAATAGGTGAGAGTAGTTAGTTAAGACGGGAGTGGCAAAAAAACAAAAAAGGATGGAATTGGTTTTAAATGGAGCAAAACAAGAATAGTACAGTCAAAAAAAGGTCAAACATTATGAGAACGACAAAAAAAAAAAACTAAAACAGACGGTACGGACTTTGATCAGATATAATATGGTACGGTGAAAAAAAAAGGACAATATACTCCTATAAATTGAAGAATTATACCTATATTAATGGGAACGGATGACATTTATGATGTGCCTAACTATAAAACAGTGAGAATTATCATCTGTAGTTAAGTAGTTAATTGATGTTTTATGTTTGTCCACGACTCCAATCATGAATCTAGAGAAAGAGAGAGAAAGAGTGCTCTATGGTGGCCTACAATATACATTTGTTGTGACCCACAACCCATCTTAACAAGTAATAAAGTAACGAGTTTAGAAGCAATTATGAGGAAGTGATAGCCTTTAATCTCACATTAGTTATATGTAAAAGGCAATAAGAATATTAAACGATATGAGATTAATCGACTCATTACTCATTGAAGATGTAGGTTAAAATACGGATACAGTACAGGTATTAAACGTGTTTTAAACGGCAAGGCTTGAAGTATGGAGTATGGAGTATGGAGTATGGAGTATTTTAAAATATTTTTGAGGTAAATATGGTAATATGCGTACTAAACGTTTGAGTACGTTACTGCTGTACAGTAAACGTTGAAAACGAGTTTTAACAAACAGAGGGTGAGACTATCTTTCACAATTTCACCCACGAAATGATTTCATGCTATTTGCATGAACTTATGATGACCACGAACTAACAACAATGGCTGAAACGGCTGATAATACCCCGTAGGCTGAGGAGGAATAGAACATGTTAAGCAAAATCTTCTTTGTGTAAAATCTGGTTGATTTAGATCGGACCCTTGCTCTGAGATAAATACCCTTGCTCTGAGATAAATAGTGATCAAAGGTTGAGGTAACAAGTAATTTCAATTGTAAAACTGATAAAAGGTTCTCACTAATGGTCCAAACACTTAGTCTCCCATCTCTGTCGAACTCAATGGTAAATTTTCTAGGTTCTCTTCTTTCTTTTTCCTGTTTGTATTCATTCATCTTCTTCTTCCACCTGCTACACCACGGCATAATGATCCTTCTTTTTTTAAGCTTTATTTCATCTTCCACTTAACAACATCACAGCTTTCCCCCTTTTTAGAGATTTATTTTTTCTTCATATTCTTCTCCCACCTGCAACACCACTGTAGTTTTTATTTTTCTAAGTTTTTTTCATACGGTTCTCTCCCTCATAGGCCGAATCTAATATATTGGGGATGTGACTGGTCACCTATCGACCACCCAAACACCACCAAGATCCCATTGCAGTGTGCATACCACACACTATACCTCATTCTACAACTCACAACCACAACAATCAAGAAAGGAGTAATATATATATATATATATATATATATATGGGAAGACTTCTGATTTATCTAAATAATAAATAATAATTTCTTAGTAATAAAAGAGTTATTTAAATCATCCAACTCAAAACATCAATATTTAATGCCTCAAATAATTAATATATATATATATATATATATATATATATATATATATATATATATATATATATATATATATGGGAAGACTTCTGATTTATCTAAATAATAAATAATAATTTCTTAGTAATAAAAGAGTTATTTAAATCATCCAACTCAAAACATCAATATTTAATGCCTCAAATAATTAATATTCAAGTACGTCAAAGAATATTGGATAACACGTCCGATAAAGAAATGCAAGGACTAAATCAATAACATCATGATTAGCCTCCAAAGGCATAATCGTCACATTGGTAGTCCGGGCAATGGAAATCCTCTATTGGATCCTTCAATTGAACACTGGGATTCTCAGCAAAGACAGGAAACTCCAAATAAGCAGTCACGGTGAATCCTGCGTCACTAAAATCTTTAGATATTTTGATAGATTTACGGTTTCTCAATATGAGATCCATTCACAAGGTTGTTTTATATATATGTATATGAGTGTTACAAAAACTCTCTCCTTCTTTCATGGAGAGTTACAAGGTAGGTAAAGTAAACACGTAACCATATTGAGGTATCCTCATGCAAGAGGTTTAGCAAACTACTCTCATCAGTAAATGTATTTGAATAGGACACGTAACCTCATGCAATCCATGGTGGAAAACACACCCACATGCATACGTAACCACATGCAAACTACCCTTTAGTAGTGCATGTATTATGGCATGTGGGAATCCTTGGTAGGATTATTTGGTGGCCCTGGATACAGTTGCTTTTGAAGCTTGTCATCCCCACTCAAACGAACCGGACAGCTTTGGACAGTGAGTGTAGCAAATCGTTGCATCGGTAACGGTTTGGTGAGAATATCTGTTATTTGATCTTTGGTTGAAAGTAGTCGAACTTCCAATTCCTTTGCAGAGACCTTTTCACCTACAAAATGAAAGTCAAGTGCAACATGCTTGGTGCAAGCATGAAAACGAGAATTAATTAACTGATAAGTACGTGGCACCCAGGTTATCACACCACAACACTAAAGTGTTGGAGACGCAATATGAAGTTCCTGCACAATTGTTGTAGCCATGTGAGCTCGACAGTGGCATTCGCAAGACCACGGTATTCAGACTCAGTGCTGGAGCGAGCAACAATGGCCTGTTTTTTCGAACTCCAAGAAACTATATTGGGCCCCAAAAAGATACAGTATCCACTTGTGGACCGCGTTGATCATGAGGACAACCAACCCAGTCAGCATTGGAGTAAGCTTCCAAATATAATTGTAAAACACGACGTAAATGTAAACCAAACCGAATAGTGTGTTTGAGGTATTGTAGTATTCGCTTCACTGCAGTCCAATGGTCCTTAGTAGGGTTATGCATGAACTGGCATACTTTATTTACAGCATAACCAATTTCAGGCCGTGTCAAAGTAGCATACTGTAGAGCCCCAACCACACTTCGATAGTGGGTAACATCAGCAAAGGGTGTGCCACCCGTTGTGGTAAGCTTGATGCCAGTTGCAGCAGGTGTCGAGATACCTTTAGCACCATCCATTTTGGTCCAGACGAGTAGGTCATGAATGTATTTTCCTTGAGAGAGGAACAATCCCTCAGGAGTGACAGTTGCTTCAACACCAACGAAATAATGTAAGGGACCGAGATAACATAATTTGAATAGGAAATTGAGATCCTTAATGATGGATGTAAGTTGATCGGAGTTACTCCCTGTGATGATGATGTCATCCACATAAACCAGTATGAGCTTAGTGTGTCCATTACAAATTTGTAGAAATAGAGTAAGAGTCTGATTTCACACTGTGGAAACCCATGGTGATCAAACCTTGACTGAGCCGCAAAAACCAAGTCCTTGGAGCCTGTTTGAAGCCATATAGAACTCAGTAACTTATATACCATTGTTGGGTGAGCCGCGTCAACAAAGCCAGGAGGTTGCTTCATGCATACTTCCTCTTGTAGTATGCCATGAAGAAAAACATTGTGGACGTCAAGTTGTCGAATAGGCCAACCTTTGGAGAGAAAGCAAGTGTAAGAACTGTCGGAATTGTGGACGGTTTGACTAGATGGCTAAATGTCTCACCATAGTTAAGCCCTTCAGTCTGATTTTAAAGACTCACTTGCACCCAAATAAATTTGTGTTTGGTGGCAAGGGCACAAGGGACCAGGTACCATTTCGAATAAGGGCAATGAACTCAGCCATCATCGCCGCACGCCATACGGTGGACTTGTTTACGTCAGTGAAGCAACTCGGTTCAATGGGTTGATCTGTAGTAATTTGAAGAGGATAACGAGTCACGTTGTATGTGACGTGATCGGAAAATGAGGTCAACTTACGCAGCCGTGAACTCCTTCTGGTCGGTCCAGTATGTGCAGTAGTAGGCACATGAGATGGGTCAGAGATAAGAGGTGGCATGGGCTCATTGACAGGCAGCAATGGTGTGTAGGCTGGCGATGTTGATGGGCCAGAAGTTGTTGGCGATGGGGCAACAAATTCAACCATGTGGTGGTCTTGGCCAGGCCTTGAAGAGGGCGGTGATGGACCAACTACAGGTGAGGGACCACAAGGAGGGCAATGGACCTCATGTTGAACTCGTGGGATCATAGAGCTTACCATAGGTGGATGACAAATTGGTGAGGACTGAGCTTGAGCAACCGACTATTGGAAAGGAAATGCGAGTTCATTAAAGAGCACATTTCTTGAAATATAGATACGCCTGGTAGGAATATGTAGACATTTGATCCACGGTGATTGGTATTATAGCCAATGAATGCGCATGGAAGAGACCGTGGTTGCACTTTGTTGGCGTTATAAGGCTGCATTAAAGGGTAACACAGGCAACCATACACTTGAAGGAGACTGTAATCAGGTTTTGTTGTAAACAACCGTTCCCATAGGGATTTTGAGTCAGTGGGCATCCTGTTGATCAAAAAAGTGGCAGACGTGAACCATAGTATGGTAAAGCACGGTGAGTCCAGTCTCGATAATATGTCGATGTTTCCTTTTGGCATAGTCATTCTGCTTACGAGTATGAGGGCAGGAGATTCGATGGAGGATACCATTAGTTTCAAGAAATTTTGAAACAGTACGATATTCTCCACCCCAATCAGTTTGCATAGCCTTAATTGATCGGTCAAAAAAATTTTCTACTTGCCTTTTAAAAGATTAAAAAATATTGAGGACCTCATATTTATGAATCATTGGAAATATCCAAGTATACTTGGTAAAGTTGTCAATAAAACTTACATTAAAACGATAACCATTAGGAGAGGAAACCGGAAGACCCCAAACATCCGAATGTATTATATCTAAAGGACCAATTGAAACAAACTCAAACAACTTAAATGGTAACTTATGTGATTTCCCTAATGGACAAGATGAACAGAAAGACATTTTATGATTTCCATCAATAGTCAATTTATTGTTGGAGACTATGTGCTTAAGGATAGCTGAAGAAGGATGCCCTAACCGATGATGCCACGTATCCATAGAAGCACGTTCACTGACAAGTGCTTGTGGAGTGGAAGGTGCCAGAGGAAGACAACTATCGAGGCAATATAGACCACCATCAAGATTGCCATTGAGAAGGACCTTCCCTGAGGATTGATCCTTAATTGAGCAAAAAGAAGGGTGAAATTCCAACACAACATTATTGTCGTTAGTAAGTTTGGAAACACTGAGTAAATTCTTAGAAATAGAGGGAACATAAAGAATATTTTTCAAATCTACTGTACAACTAGTATTTAAAAGTTTTGAGTGGTTAGTGTAATGGATATGCAAACCTTGCCAATTATCGACTTAAACGTGATCATTGCCTTAGTAGTCTAGTGAATAGAGAGATTCTCAAATCAACAGTAATATGGTCAGTTGCACCAGAGTCAGGATACCATGCATTGAGGTAGGGAGAGTTGACATCTGATGCAGTATGAGCATAGTGTGGTTGTAAGACCCGCACTCCACGAACCTGATCTAAACCTCTATTTCATGTCCTGACATGTCTTCCAATCATAACCGGACCATACAGGATGGGTGGATGACAATCAGGTACGAAAATGGATAAAACAGAGAAATAATTTTATACCGGTCTTACATACCAGTCTACCATACCGGTCGAATAGTATGTCTGCGCAGGCAGATCAGGAAATGGATCTTTGTGGGTCTCGCTTGCCAAATCTCATACTTATGGACTTTCCTAATGTAGAAAACTTCCTTAAAACCTAACCTAGTCTATTTAAAGACTCATAAACCTCCTTAAACCTCTTTGATTGATTCTCACAAACCTTATAGAGAAGGAGATCTGAAGAGGAGAAAGGAGCTGAGAAAAATAAAAGAGGAGATTACGTTGGATGAAGAACACCATAGTTCACGAACCAACGGTAAGTGTCTGTACCTCTCTCTAGGTTAAGTATTGTTGATGATTGATCAATGCCATGCAAGGCTAGGCATTGATCTAAAATCCAAAATTACCGTTAAACCCTAATTCGATTGATAAACCCTAGATTCGAATTCTAAATCAAGGTTCATTAAAATGTAAGATTTGAATGGAAGATAAAACAAACCCTATTACATTGCTCAGGCCTAGAATGCATAGGAGGAACCCTAGAAGTCATGTGCGATGTCCGACCGAAGACAAACACCAAGTTGGTGGCCTTCCGAAGGCATCCCGATCGACCATACCGATGGCACTAGGTGCGACCGGTATACGCGATCAGTACCTCTCGGATAGCCTGTCAAGGCTGTCTGTTCGACTATACCGGTCACGCCACTGTACAGTGACCTGCGATCTGTATATGCGACAAGTATGTCCAAGGTTTTTGATCCACTTGGTTTTCGATCAACGTAAAACCTATGGAACTAATTCTAACTAAACCCTAACATCATGTAGGACCTTGTGATAGCCAGATTGGACTCTATGACGTGGAGCAAGCTAACAATCAAGCGTCAAGTAAGGGAATCAGACCCAAACCCTAATTAACTAATAATAGTAAAATATTGTTAATAATTACCTTGTTTTATGGAGTATTGCTTATGCATATTCACATGTCATCTTTACTTTCAGTTATTATATTTTGTTCATGCATACTCGCTATGCTAGGATGTGATTGTTAGGCATGTGAATATTTTCGTTGGTGTGTGAAATGGGAAGGGCCTGGGGTCTTGGATCATTCCTCACACTTTCACCTTTTCGTATTGCTACTATCTTAGTATGTTTGGTACGGGTAGGGTATCAGGGGGAGAACTTGGTATTGTGAACTCCAATATTGCCACCAGATTTTAGCCCTATCTCTATGTCGTAGGGAGCTGTGCTGGGCTAGGACCCACTATGATGACATATACGATTGGATAGTGACAAACCCATTTGTAAGCCCTCGTCAATAGGGGTGTAGGTATTGATATGATAGAGTATTAGGGGAAAGACGTAGGATGGAGGCACAGCCTACCCACCAGACTCTAGCTCTATCTCTATACCAGAGTGAGTGATGTGGGATGACAGCGGTGTGTGATCCATTAGACGTGCTCACACTCTCGTATATGGAGGTGCGGTGGCCGCCAAACCTTACCATAGCACTGTGCAAGTATACCAGACCAAATGTGAATGTTACTCATGTATATTACTTGTTGCATTATCTGATTTTCTTACTGAACTAAGTTGTGAGCTCATCCTTTGTATATACACCATTTTTAAATGTTGATGCAGGTTATACTATAGAGGACTACGTGGATGCTCCAGTGTATGAAAGTGTTGTTTCTTTGGATGTGCAAGTAGGGGAGGACGAGCAAGACCCTTTATGCGAGTGCCCTTACAGCTTTTACCTCTAAGATGTTTTTAGTTTATTTTATTTTATTTCAGTTGGATTTATAAATAATGTAAAGATATTTATTTACGTTTTGATTTATTGAATAATTGAGATAATTTATTTTAAGTATCAATAAAATATTCACTTCATTTAAGTAAGACTTCCGCTGTATTTATTTATATTCTGACTGTGGTTATGTGCAATGGTTTGTGTAAGTGGACACGGTTTTATTGAGATCTTGGTGTGAACTGTTGGTTTAGTAACGATTCACTCACACTTCTAGTTCATCCAGCATTGGGGTGTGACAGTGGTGAGGGTTTTCCCTGATAAGAAGTATCAAAATGAAAGTCAAGTGCAACATGCTTGGTGCAAGCATGAAAATGAGAATTAACTGATAAGTACGTGACACCCAGGTTATCACACCACAACACTGAAGTGTTGGAGACACAATATGAAGTTCCTGCATCAATTGTTGTAGCCATGTGAGCTCGACAGTGGCATTCGCAAGACCACGGTATTCAAACTCAGTGCTGGAGCGAGCAACAATGGCCTATTTTTTCGAACTCCAAGAAACTATATTGGGCCCCAAAAAGATACAGTATCCACTTGTGGACCGCGATGATCATTAGGACAACCAGCCCAGTCAGCATTGGAGTAAGCTTCCAAATATAATTGTAAAACACGACGTAAATGTAAACCAAACCGAATAGTGTGTTTAAGGTATTGTAGTATTCGCTTCACTGCAGTCCAATGGTCCTTAGTAGGGTTATGCATGAACTGGCATACTTTATTTACAGCATAACCAATTTCAGGCCGTGTCAAAGTAGCATACTGTAGATCCCCAACCACACTTCGATAGTGGGTAACATCAGCAAAGGGTGTGCCACCCGTTGTGGTAAGCTTGATGCCAGTTGCAGCAGGTGTCGAGATACCTTTAGCACCATCCATTTTGCTCCAGACAAGTAGGTCATGAATGTATTTTCCTTGAGAGAGGAACAATCCCTCAGGAGTGACAGTTGCTTCAACACCAAGGAAATAATGTAAAGGACCGAGATAACGTAATTTGAATAGGCAATTGAGATCCTTAATGATGGATGTAAGTTGATCAGAGTTACTCCCTGTGATGATGTTGTCATCCACATAAACCAGTATGAGCTTAGTGTGTCCATTACAAATTCATAGAAATAGAGTAAGAGTCTGATTTCACACTGTGGAAACCCATGGTGATCAAACCTTGACTAAGCCACAAAAACCAAGTCCTTGGAGCCTATTTGAAGCCATATAGAACTCAGTAACTTATATACCATTGTTGGGTGAGCCGCGTCAACAAAGCCAGGAGGTTGCTTCATGCATACTTCCTCTTGTAGTATGCCATGAAGAAAAACATTGTGGACGTCAAGTTGTCGAATAGGCCAGCCTTTGGAGAGAAAGCAAGTGTAAGAACTGTGGGAATTGTGGACGGCTTGACTAGATGGCTAAATGTCTCACCATAGTTAAGCCCTTCAGTCTGATTTTAAAGACTCACTTGCACCCAAATAAATTTTTGTTTGGTGGCAAGGGCACAAGGGACCAGGTACCATTTCGAATAAGGGCATTGAACTCAACCATCATCGCCACACGCCATACGGTGGACTTGTTTGCGTCAGTGAAGCAACTCGGTTCAATGGGTTGATCTGTAGTAATTTGAAGAGGATAACGAGTCACGTTGTATGTGACGTGATCAGAAAATGAGGTCAACTTGCGCAGCCATGAACTCCTTCTGGTCGGTGCAGTATGTGCAGTAGTAGGCACATGAGATGGTCAGAGATAAGAGGTGGCATGGGCTCATTGACAGGCAGCAATGGTGTGTAGGCTGGCGATGTTGATGGGCCAGAAGTTGCTGGCGATGGGACAACAAATTCAACCATGTGGTGGTCTCGGCCAGGCCTTGAAGAGGGCGGTGATGGACCAACTGCAGGTGAGGGACCACAAGGAGGGCAATGGACCTCATGCTGAACTCGTGGGATCATAGAGCTTACCATAGGTGGATGACAAATTGGTGAGGACTGAGCTCGAGCAACCGATTGTTGGAAAGGAAATGCGAGCTCATTAAAGAGCACATTTCTTGAAATATAGATACGCCTGGTAGGAATATGTAGACATTTGATCCACGGTGATTGGTATTATAGCCAATGAATGCACATGGAAGAGACCGTGGTTGCACTTTGTTGGCGTTATAAGGCCGCATTAAAGGGTAACATATGCAACCATACACTTGAAGGAGACTATAATCAGGTTTTGTTGTAAACAACCGTTCCCATAGGGATTTTGAGTCAGTGGGCATCCTGTTGATCAAAAAAGTGGCAGACGTGAAAGCATAACCCAATAAGATAGAGGTACCATAGTATGGTAAAGCACGGTGAGTCCAGTCTCGACAATATGCCGATGTTTCCTTTTGGCATAGTCATTCTGCTTACGAGTATGAGGGCAGGAGATTCGATGGAGGATACCATTAGTTTCAAGAAATTTCAAAACAGTACGATATTCTCCACCCCAATCAGTTTGCATAGCCTTAATTGATCGGTCAAAAAAATTTTCTACTTGTCGTTTAAAAGATTAAAAAATATTGAGGACCTCAGATTTATGAATCATTGGAAATATTCAAGTATACTTGGTAAAGTTGTCAATAAAACTTACATTAAAATGATAACCATTAGGAGAGGAAACCGGAAGACCCCAAACATCCGAATGTATTATATCTAAAGGACCAATTGAAACAAACTCAAACAACTTAAATGGTAACTTATGTGATTTCCCTAATGGACAAGATGAATAGAAAGACATTTTATGATTTCCATCAATGGTCAATTTATTGTTGGAGAGTATGTGCTTAAGGATAGCTGAAGAAGGATGCCCTAACCGGTGATGCCACGTATCAATAGAAGCACGTTCACTGACAAGTGCTTGTGGAGTGGAAGGTGCTGGAAGAAGACAACTATCGAGGCAATATAGACCACCATCAAGACTGCCATTGAGAAGGACCTTCCCTGAGGATTGATCCTTAATTGAGCAAAAAGAAGGGTGAAATTCCAACACAACATTATTGTCGTTAGTAAGTTTGGAAACACTGAGTAAATTCTTAGAAATAGAGGGAACATGAAGAATATTTTTCAAATCTACTGTACAACTAGTATTTAAAAGTTTTGAGTGGTCAGTGTAATGGATATGCAAACCTTGCCAATTATCGACTTAAATGTGATCATTGCCTTAGTAGTCTAGTGAATAGAGAGATTCTCAAATCAGCAGTAATATGGTCAGTTGCACCAGAGTCAGGATACCATGCATTGAGGTAGGGAGAGTTGACATGTGATGCAGTATGAGCATAGTGTAGTTGTAAGACCCGCACTCTACGAACCTGATCTAAACCTCTATTTCATGTCCTGACATGTCTTCCAATCATAACCGAACCATACAGGATGAGTGGATGATAATCAGGTACGAAAATGGATAAAACAGAGAAATAATTTTATACCAGTCTACCATACCAGTCGAACAGTATGTCTGCGCAGGCAGATCAGTCAGATCTGGAAATGGATCTTTGTGGGTCTCGCTTGCCAAATCTCAAATTATGGACTTTCCTAATGTAGAAACTTCCCTAAAACCTAACCTAGTCTATTTAAGGACTCATAAACCTCCTTAAACCTCTTTGATTGATTCTCACAAACCCTATAGAGGATAAGGAGATCTGAAGAGGAGAAAGGAGCTGAGAAAAATAGAAGAGGAGATTCCGTTGGATGAAGGACACCATAGTTCACGAACCAACGGTAAGTGTCTGTACCTCTCTCTAGGTTAAGTATTGTTGATGATTGATCAATGCCATGCAAGGCTAGGCATTGATCTAAAATCCAAAATAACCGTTAAACCCTAATTCGATTGATAAACCCTAGATTCAAATTCTAAATCAAGGTTCATTAAAATGTAAGATTTGAATGGAAGATAAAACAAACCCTATTACATTGCTCAGGCCTAGAATGCATAGGAGGAACCCTAGAAGTCATGTGCGATGCCCGACGGAAGACAAACACCAAGTTGGTGGCCTTCCGAAGGCATACCGATCGACCATACCGATGGCACTAGGTGCGACCAGTATACGCGATCAGTACCTCTCGGATAGCCTGTCAAGGCTGTCTGGTCTACTATGCCGGTCACGCCACTGTACAGTGACCTGCGATTGGTATATGCGACAAGTATGTCCAAGGTTTTTGATCCACTTGGTTTTCGATCAACGTAAAACCTATGGAACTAATTCTAACTAAACTCTAACATCATGTAAGACCTTGTAATAGCCAGATTGGACTCTGTGACGTGGAGCAAGCTAACAATCAAGCGTCAAGTAAAGGAATCAGACCCAAACCCTAATTAACTAATAACAGTAAAATATTACTAATAATTACCTTGTTTTATGGAGTATTGCTTATGCATATTCACATGTCATCTTTACTTTCAGTTATTATATTCTGTTCATGCATACTCGCTATGCTAGGATGTGATTGTTAGGCATGTGAATATTTTCGTTAGTGTGTGGAATGGGAAGGGCCTGGGGTCTTGGATCATTCCTCACACTATCACCTATTCGTATTGCTACTATCTTAGTATGTTTGGTATGGGTAAAGTATCAGGGGGAGGACTTGGCATTGTGATCTCCAATCTTGCCACCAGATTTTAGCCCTATCTCTATGTTGTAGGGAGCTGTGCTGGGGTAGGACCCACAATGATGACATATAGGATTGGTTAGTGACGAACCCATTTGCAAGCCCTCGCCAATAGGAGTGTAGGTATTGATACGGTAGAGTATTAGGGGGAGGACATAGGTTGGAGGCACAGCCTGCCCACCAGACTCTAGCTCTATATCTATACCAGAGTGAGTGATGTGCGATGACAGCGGTGTGTGATCCATTAGACGTGCTCACACTCTCGTACATGGAGGTGCGGTGGCTGCCAAACCTTACCATAGCACTGTGCAAGTATACCAGACCAAATGTGAATGTTACTCATGTATATTACTTGTTGCATTGTCTGATTTTCTTACTGAGCTAAGTTGTGAGCTCATCCTTTGTATATACACCATTTTTAAATATTGATGCAGGTTATACTATAGAGGACTACGTGTATGCTCCAGTGTATGAAAGTGTTGTTGCTTTGGATGTGCAAGTAGGGGAGGACGAGCATAACCCTTTATGCGAGTGCCCTTACAACTTTTACCTCTAAGATGTTTTTAGTTTATTTTATTTTATTTCAGTTGGATTTATAAACAATATAAAGATATTTATTTACGTTTTGGTTTATTGAATAATTGAGATAATTTATTTTAAGTATCAATAAAATACTTAGTTCATTTAAGTAAGACTTCCATTGTATTTATTTATATTCTGATTGTGGTTATGTGCAATAGTTTGTGTAAGTGGACACAGTTTTATTGAGATCATGGTGTGAACTGTTGGTTTAGTAACGGTTCACTCACACTTCTAGTTCATCTAGCATTGGGGTGTGACAGTGGTGAGGGTTGTCCATGATAAGAAGTATCAAAACGATAAAAGCAACTTATAGTTGTATGACCAATACGGTGACAAACCACCTGACATGTGGGTTTATCAGATAGAGTGCCAGAATAAGAATGACCACGGCCGCAATTGTAAGAGGATGGCCCATGGGTGTGAGAGGAGTTTGGACGACTTTGTCGGCCACAACCATGAGTAGAAGTGGAAATATTGGCCTCAGGAACAATAACCGGTGTAGCATTTTGTTCCATTCGAATCTCATGAGTAAGTAGAAGGTCATGCAAGTCATTGAGAGAAGTAGTCAGACCTGGTGGAGACGGCTGTCATAAAAGCATTCCATTCTGGTCCTAAGCCAGCAAGGATGTAAAGTATGAAGTCAGAATATGAGATCGGATTGTTGATAGCCGCAAGATTATCTGCTATGGATTTCCTCCGTTGGAAGAAGAAAGTAATAGATTGAGATTTCTTCTTTTCAGTTTGCAGTTGTAAGTGTAGTTGCATGATCCGGGATTGTGAATGATTGGCAAAGAGAGTCTCAAGAGAGTGTACATGCCAGAGAGATACTGATGTTGCACAGTTAATGACCTAGCCAAGGACCAACTCAAAGAGAAACGATGGAATCCACCCCAGCAATAACTGGTCCTAACAAATCCAGGATGCATAAGCTAGATTGTCGACCAAAGAGGAGTCTGTGGGTGTAGTTGCAGTAGTAACCTCAAGAGAAGAAGCAGTCAAACTCACTGAGGTAATCTTGTGTTGGGTTCCTCTTCACCCCACGTGGGTGGGGGGACCCACATGCCTTTGACACCTCTTTCCTTCTGAAAGAGGTTTTCCTAGTGGCGGTTTTTATAAACCGACCTCTTGCGCCCATCATCATCTTTTACCATATATATAAAGTGAGATGGGGCGGTGGTGTTTTAATTATCCGTGCCTCTAAGTTTTTTGATATCCAGTGCACGAAGTCATGACTTATGAGAAATCCTAAGTCTGAAGAAAATCAGAGTTCTCAAGTTGAAGAAAAATCGTCATTTTTCTTTGTTCCTCCAGTAAGTTGGAGAAAATACTCTATGTGTTGATTTTGTAATGATTGCGGTGTAACGATATTCTTTTTATTCAATAAAGAGAGAAAGATGATCATTCTTCTCAGTATTTGTTACGTCACCATTGGTTTGCATATAAAAGGGAAAAATTTTGTATTTTTCCCTAACATTTTAGTTGGTGGGCATAGTGAAGTGAAAAGCCGTTGATATAGTCCATCAACTAATGGCCACGAATGAGAGGAAGTATCTGAGACTTCCATAATAAATATTTGTTGTGATCAAGCCTGACAGAGACATTATGATTGAATTCAGGAGTAGAGGAAGAATAAAGGAGGGAGGGAGAAAACGATGTTGATGAATGTTCAAGAGCCCAACAATAATCACAACCGAAAGAATAATATTTTTCATCTCTCTTTTACAAAGAGGTTTGTATAGATTTATAGAGTTTGTATCAGAGTAATAAACTGACTGTAACTAACTACCCACCTACAATATACAAACTAATCTAATGGGGATGAAATACATGTAACCAATCTTAGTGGGGATAAACTGCAACGTAGTGGTTGTGGTTGAGAGTCCATAAACCACAAAACTAGGAAAGGTGGCAGGTTGAGATATGGATGCCATATGGATCAGCCACGTTGCATGAACTCAGCCACGTTCCATAGGCATTATCGATGATGCCTTAACAGCCCCCCTCAAATCCAATGGGATGGGTGACACGTTGGATTTGTCACGTAACCAACGAAATCTTGCAGTCGGTAGCGGTTTCGAGAGGTGATCAGCCACTTGATCAATGGAAGAGATGAACCGCATGCACTTGTAGAAAATTCTGGCGCACTAAATCCCGAACGAAATGAAAATCCACCTCGACGTGTGTGGTACGAGCATGAAAAATAGGATTGGATGCCAAATAGGTGGTTTCGATGTTGTCACACCACAGGATCGGTGGAGTAAGAGTAGGAAAGCCAACGTCCTATAGAAGTGATCGGAGCCAACAAAGTTCAGCCGTAGTATTTGTGACTAACTTGTATTCCGCCTCGGTACTGGACCGAGCTACGGTTTGCTACTTGCGTGAACTCCATGAAATTAGATTATTCCCCAAGTATATTGAGTAACCATTAGTCGACCTTCGATCATCGGGACACCCTGCCCAGTCGGCATCCGAGAAAGCAGAGAGATTGGCATGATTACAACGCCTAAATCGGGACACCCTGCCCAGTCGGCATCCGAGAAAGCAGAGAGATTGGCATGATTACAACGCCTAAAATGCAATCCATACTCCAAGGTGCCTTTGATATAGCGAAGAATACACTTCACAGCTATCTAATGAGTGGCAGTAGGACAATGGAGGAACTGACAAACTTTGTTGACAGCAAAGGAGATATCTAGTCTCGTAAACGTGAGGTATTTTAGAGCTCTAACCACACTGCGATATGTAGTGACATCCGACAGAGGTTTACCATCAACATGAGAAAGAGGAGGTGCAGTTGCCATAGGCGTGGCAACAGGCTTGGCCTCCAACATATTTGTGCGCCGGAGGAGATCGACCATATACTTGCGTTGAGATAGGACCAAGCCATTGGGCTAATAATAGGCTTCTAGTGTTAGATTGATCATTCCCCGGTGTTGGGGGTTCAATTCGGTTTGACCGGTTCGGGCGTTCGTCCGGTTGAGACTACTAACCCGGCCCGGGGTGGTTGGGTTAGGGTTGTTTTACATGATTGGGTCCCCCGTCTTGGTTTTATCTCTCGTGCCCCCTCGCACGGAGGCAGGGTCCCCGGGGGGGGGACCCTTCGGCTTCAGGCAGGGAGCGGTCGGAAATCAATCTCGGCATGGTTGTGTTCTTCCTTTTTGTCCTTGTTTCGTTCGTGTGGTGGTCGTTGGGTTCATGGGAACCCTGGGTCCCTTCGCTTTTTTCTCTGGCCCAAGAAATAGCGGAAGATGCCCAAGTCCTTGATAGGAAATGCTTGTTTGAGTTGTTGGAGAACACAATTAATAAGCTCCATTTTGTTGGAGACAATTAAAATGTCATCAACATATATTAGGGCCAGAATAATATTGCCACAGTGACGATGGACATACAAAGAGGTGTCCGCTTGAGATTGCCGAAAGCCAATGGATAATAGATGGTCACTGAGGAGCGAATACCACGCCTTGGGTGCGTGTTTCAAACCATAAATCACCCTACGAAGCTTGCAAACATGATTGGGAAATTTGGGATGAATGAATCCCGGCGGTTGAGCCATGTAAACATCTTCATGTAGAAACCCATGTAAGAAAGCATTACTGACATCAAATTGGCGAATAGGCCAGTTATGCGATGTAGCCAATGCTAAAATAGTGCGGACCATAGTAGGCTTTACGACAGGACTAAATGTGTCGCCATAATCAATTCTTGATTGCTGGTGGAAGCCCTTGGCAACAAGTCGGGCCTTGTAGCGATCAATCGTACCATCTGAATTTTGCTTTAGACGGAAAACCCATTTACAACCAATTAGGTTTTGAGATGGAGAAGGCGGTACCAAATCCCAAGTACCATTAACAAGTAAAGCATCAAATTCAGCTGCCATAGCCTTGCGCCATTCGGGAGAGCGGACAGCTTGAGTGTAGCATGTTGGTTCGACTAGGTCATTATATGCTATCAAGGCATGAGGAGATTTCCGGTTTGAGGGCCATGGAACAGTACCATCAGTTCATACTTTTGGACCCACAATACCTCGATGAACACGTGTCGTGTGAGGGATGGTAGGTGAAACTGTTGCTGAAGGGAGAGTTGGCGATGAAGAGCTAGAGTGGTGGTCGTCAGATTGCAACTCGGGTGACATGGGTGAAGTCGGTTGAGTCGTCAATTGACCCGCTGAGGGCTGCTGTGCCAAGACAAGTGGTGGACTGAGCATTACAAGAGGGGAACCAGAGGACGTGTTATTTGATGGACCTGGGATAGCGAATGGAAATATTTCTTCATTAAAGACCATGTCGCTGCATATAAATATTCGACCAGATTGTCTATTTAGGCACTTGTAGCCCTTGTGGTGTGGGCTATAACCTATGAATACGCATTGAGTAGAGCGATATTCAAGCTTAGATGATGCATAAGGGCGTAAATAAGGATAGCATGCACAGCCCAATGTACGGAGAAAAGAATAATCTGGTTTGCAACCAAATAATTTTTCAAATGGACTTATATTGCCAATTGTTGAACTTGGTAGCCGATTGATCAAGAAAATTGATGATTCAAATATACTACCCCAATGACGTTGTGGCAATGAGGCATGAGCCATGATGGATAGCCCCGTATTGACAATATGTCTGTGCTTTCGCTCGGCACATCCATTTTGTTCATGTAAATAAGGACAATATATGTGATGCACAATACCAAATGTTTCCAAGGCACGAGAAATTGATTGAAATTCTCCTCCCCAATCAAATTGTAGGACTTTAATTTTCCGATCAAGTAGACGTTCAACATGAGTCATAAACTTTAAAAATGTAGGCAATACAACATCTTTAGTGGGAAATAAGAATAACCAAGTAAACTTGGAATAATCATCTATAAAACTAATATAGTACCGATTGCCACAGGTAGATACAACAGGAGATGGTCCCCATAAATCAGAGTGGATAAGCTCAAGGGGACCTACAGATGTAGTCTGTGAGGACAAAGATGGAAATCTTGGAAGTCGCCACCTAGGTTAAGGTCTAGGACCTTAGAAATGTGAAATTTCACCCCAAGGTAAGACTTCGATTGACTCATGACCCTTAGATTGGATTTCTGATCCATCAGAGATTGGGTATGTCACACCCCAAATTCTGATCCAACCAGAATGGTGTGAGTGAACCGTCTTGAACCAGCGGTTCCCGGGGTCTCGAATGGCCGGTTCCCCCTACACCAATTACACATCCCATCGAATATAAATATCGGGAAGACTTTAAATGAATGAACCGTATCTATTGATAATTTAAATAAATTCTCTTTTCAAATTCAAACTAAAATAATAATCTTTACATCTCTTAATAACAAACAAAAATAAGGAAACAACTAAATAAATCCATCGGCGTAAAGGGCACTCGCATGAGCGTCATGCTCGTCCCTCGCGTCTCCACACCGCGCACCACCTCGCCGGAGCGTTCGCTGTCGTCCACGGTTACCTGATCCGGTCTAAACAATGTATATACAAGGGTAGCACACAACCGGCTCGGTAAGACATCGAGACGGTTTCACAAGATTATGCATGAGTAGCATCATTTTATCGTGGTCTGATTTAGTTTGCAATGTGCTATAGAAGGTTTGGTGGCCCCCGCACCTCTATCCGGGTGTGGCGTCGCCGGTAATCACCTCCACCAACCCATGCCCCATCATGGAATGAGATGAGCTAAGGTATACCCGCACCTCCCGATCCTACCCATCCAATACCTAGCCCCTACTGCCGGGGCTCAAGCGGGCCGCAACTACCAATCCTATTGCCAACATGTTGCTCTATCCCGGCCGGCCGTCTACGGCATAGAGATAGAGCTAGGCGGCGGGCCGGGTCGGAGACCTCCACCTCACCTCCCCGATCCCTATCCGACTAACCCCTGGGATAGAAACAATGCCGGGACCCTATCCCAACACAACTCCCTCGGCATAGAGATAGGCTAAAGCATCGTGGACAAGGCAGCGTCGACCGGAATCCTCGGTCCACCCAGCGTGGTCGGGACCATCAATATCGGAGACCAACGTCCCGATCTTCCCGATACCCCCCCGTACCAGCATGTTAAGATGAATACTACAAGGTGCCGGTGTGAAGAGCGATCCCGGGCCCATGCCCCCTCCCACACCAGCGAAAACAATCACATGCCTAACAATCACATCCTTGAATGCATGAACAATAATAATGTTGAAGGAAGGATGGCATGTAAATATGCACAAACATCACATCTAGATATTCATGATTAACATGATTTCTGTCCTTAATTATTAGGTTTAGGTCGATTCCCTTCGGCCGTCGATTCTTGCTCCGTCGCGATCAGCGATAGTCACAAGTCCTACATAATATTAGGGTTCCATTAGAATATATTATTTAGGGTTTCATGTTGGTCGAAACCACGATCACAAAATACCCTCGCGGGGGGCCGGTGGCATGTACGGGTCGCGGCCCGGGGAGGGGCGGCGCCGGTTGGTCGGCCGGTCCCCACAAACAACCTCCCGAGAGATAGCGGTCGCAACATCCGGTCGCCTTGTGCGCCGGTATAGTCGGCCCCGGTATGTCCGGGAAGACCATACTGGGTTCTTCGCCGCCGCCGACCTCCTCCTGGATTTTCGGGGTTTCTCCATCCATTCTAAGTCTAGGCTTTGAGTTAGAGCTATCCCCAACTCATTCAAGTCTCGTTTCGATGAATATCATCCGAAACTCGAATCTAGGGTTTGCGGAACTTAGGGTTTATTGGCCAATTTAGGGTTTTAGATCAATACCTACTTTGCATGGTATTGATCCACCCACACAATTATCAGGGTAAGAGATAATCCAAACACTTCCGTTGACAGGTGTAGCGAGGCTTCGTCAAGCGGTAATGGCGGCACCTCCTTCTTTTCCTGCTCCTTCTCCTCTCAGCTCTTTCTCTTCTCTGGGTTTGTGAGACAATGGAAAGGATTTGAGGGTTTAAAGGTGTATTTATAGGCTGAAATAGGGTTTAGTAACCCTCTAGGATTAGGAAACTTCAGGATTCGAATCGGAAAAGTGGGACCCGCGAGACCAATTTCCAAATTCCCGTTGGCTGTGCGAGGCCATACCGGTCGGCCGGTACCATCATCGGTACCTCGACCGGTATACCTAAATCAGTATATTGGTCGAGCTTTGGTCGATTTCGCGTGTTATCTGCTGCCCGCGCCCCGGGTGATCGGAAGACCCGCACAAAACCAAGGTTTAGACCGGGTTTTGCGGGTCTTACGGGGGTAAGCGTTAGGTTATGGTTATGAGAAGGGGTTAGGCACCCAAACCACCCGATCGAGATCGGTCTCCTATACCTTTCCTATGCTAGACTCTATTTGTTAAACCGAACCAAACCAAGTGGTTTGATTTCATTGAACCGAATCTATATCCATCAGATTGCCTATCACGGAATTATTCCGAAAATCAGGTTCACCATCGTAGTTCAGGTGTGATTAATGTTTATGGCTGTGATTTATGCTTGTGTTTGATTAAGTTCATTGTTCAAGTTGAAGTTTATGCTTGAAATGTTGAGAAACCCTATGGGTTAAGATCTGGATAGTCCATGTGAACTGATGATAGTCCTAATGGATCTAAGAATAACCCTATTTGGGTCAAAATATGGATAACCCTTTCTGGGTTGGAATGTGGTTAACCCTATCTGGGTCAAAATATGGATAAATATCCTAGTGGATCTATGGATAGTCCGAGTGGACTAAGGTTTGGATCCGAATTTGAGATTTCTTTCAAATGGCCTACGTATCCTAGGGTATTCCCTAGGAATCAGAATCTACGTAGTTCGAGATGGATTGAAATAGATGGATATCCTAGTGGGTCTATGGATAGTCTGAGTGGACTAAGGTGTGGATCCGAATTTGGATTTCTCCCAAATGGCCTACGTATCCTAGGGTTTGACCTAGAAATCAGAATCCGCATAGTTCGAACTCTGTGGGTGAATATCCTAGTGGATCTATGGATATTCCGAGTGGACTAAGGTGTGGATCCGAATTTGGGTTTCTCCCAAATGGCCTACATATCCTAGGGTTTTGCCCTAGGAATCAGAATCCGCGTAGTTCGAAATGAGTAACCCTATTTGGGTTGAAAAATGGATAAATATCCTAGTGGATCTATGGATAGTCCGAGTGGACTAAAATGTGGATCCGAATTTGGGTTTCTCCCAAATGGCCTACGTATCCTAGGGTTTAACCTAGGAATCATAATCCACGTAGTTCGGGCATGGGTTGAAATGGATGGATATCCTAGTGGATCTATGGATAGTCCGAGTGGACTAAAATGTGGATAACCCTATTTGGGTTAAAATGTGGATAAATATCCTAGTGGATCTATGGATAGTCCAAGTGGACTAAGGTTTGGATCCAAATTTGGGGTTCTCCCAAATAGCCTACGTATCCTAGGGTTTGACTTAGGAATCAGAATCCACATAGTTCGGGCCTGGGTAACCTATTCTAGGTTAGAATTTGAGAACCTGTTCTAGGTTAGAATTTGAGAACCTGTTCTAGGTTTAGGGTTTAGAACTTGTTCTAGGTTTAGGGTTGAGAACCTGTTCTAGGTTTAGGGTTGAGAACCTATTCTAGGTTTAGGGTTTACCGAGGGGCAAAATCGTCCTGAATTATCCTTTTTAACGTAAGCTCTAATTTTGGAAAGTTTGGCAAAACATTTTCTTTCTTTATTAAGGTTTTTATTATTTTCATTATGCCCTTCCCAAGAATGTGGGTGCCTAAAATGCACGTCCCCACACCTAATATGTTTGCTAGGTGTACAAATATGACAGTTCGACTAGGGTGCAGCATAAATTAAGTTATTGTCATAAATGGAATATTCTATCTAAATATAGCATATAAAACATTTATGGTAAAAAATTCACATATAGTAAAATTGTTAGAAATCTCTCAAATATGGTATGTATTGCAAATAAGGCAAGAGCCTATATGACATGATCTAGTATGCTATCTTCTAAGCATGGCAAGACCTAATATGGCAGTGAGCATTTAAACACGGCAATGAGCATCCAAACATGACAGTGAGCTTCTAAACATGGCAGTGAGCATCTAAATATGGCAATGTGATCATTCCAATTATAGCAGTGTATGCATGTGAGCACATTAATCAAGCATCAATCATCAACAATGTGACCAAGATCATATTTGATCGACTACTCGAACTTGATGTAATCGATCATCATCAATGTAATCAAGATCATATTTGATCGATGGTTCAAATTCAAATTCACTTAAAACATTCATGAGGTCAATCCAACCGTTTAAATTCATTAAAACTACTCAAAAGGTAATCCAACAGTTCAAATTACTCAAGATGGTAATCCGATCATTCATATCACTCAAAATCACTCACAATAAAGATCCAATGGTTTAGATGGTTCAAAAAACACCTATGATCAAGATCCAACGGTTAAAATCACTCAAAACACATATAATCAAGATCCAACGGTTAAAATCATTCAAAAACACAACTATCCATTCAAATTCATTTAAAATCAATTTTTGATGAAAATCCAATGGTTCGAATCACTCAAACTCATAATCTAATGGTTCAAAATCAAATTTGACATCCAATGGTCCATATTCAAATTACCTTAAATTTTAAGCCAATGGGATTAATTTCATTGAAATTCCAAACATGTGGTGGGATCAATTTCGTAAAAATTAAAATCATGGGAACCAATTTTAATCACATAAAATTCTAATCAGAGGGTAGCAACTTAATGGTGGGGACTGACTAGGATTGGGTTTATGCATGTGGATGGACAGCAAGGTGGATAGGAGGGGCAAAGCTGGTAGCATGTACAGGTGGTGCTTACGAAGGGTTTTGGTGGGTGCTAGAGTGCATGGTTATGGAGGTGTTGCGTGCAAGTGGCTGCAGTTAGTGGAAGCAATTTGGGTAGGGTAGGCATTGGGCGCGGTTCAGGTATAGTGATGGTGGAGTAGTCGGCGGGTGTGAGGGCTTAAACAAGTTACAGGTGTCGATTATGGAGGCTGGGGTGGTTGGGTTTCAGGTCTTGATGGCTACGGCCAGGTGGTTACAGGTGGTGTGTGATGCATTTGGGTTGGTGCATCAAGGAGGAGGGCTGGCGGAAATCAAAGATGAATTCGATGGAGACTTAGCTAGGCAGGTGTCGATGAATAGGATTGCAGGGATGAGTATATACAGAACAACATAAAGAATAAAAAAACAATAAATAAAGAAGAAAGAGGAGAAGAAAAACTTACTTGATCTTCCTCCTTTTCTTCAATCTCTCTCTCTCTCTCACGATCTGCTCGTTACCTTCTCTCTCTCTCTCTCTCGATCTGCTCGCTGCCTCTCTCTAGTTCTCCAGCTCCTGCTTCTTCCTTTCTCCGGCTCCTCTTCTCGGCCTCTTTTTTCTCGATGCTCTCTCTTCCTCTCTCGATTCTCTCTGATCTCCGCCTCTCTCTTTTTTTTTCTTCTTTTTCTTCCCCCTTTCGGCCATCTGTCCTTCTCCGATTTTCAGAATTGCTCCTTCCTCTTCTACTGTTCGGCCTTTACTTTTTTTTTTTCTTTTCGGCAATCTGTCCTTCTTCCCTCTTCTTCTCTAGCTCCTGTTTCCTCCTCTCTCTCTCGGCCTGCTCTTTTTCCTTTCTTTTTTTATTCTTTCCTCCCCACTCAGTCTCTCTCTTTTCCCTCTTTTATTCTCTCTCGGATCTCTTTTTCCAACCCTTCTCTCCACTTGTCTTCCTCCTCTCTCTCTCTCTCTCGGCCTCTCTTTTTCCTTTTTTTTTCTTTTTTTATTCTTTCCTCCCCCCTCCGTCTCTCTCTTTCTCCTCTTCTATTCTCTCCCTTCTTCTTCCGGATCTCTTTCGATCCCTTTCCTTTTCTATTTTTTTTCTTCTTTTATTCTCCTCCCCACTTCCTTCCGCCCTCCATCTTCTCGGATTTCATTCCTTTTTTTCTTTTTTTTCTTTTTTTATTCTCCTCTTTCCTTCTTCTCCCTCTTCTTTCCTTCTTCGGCAATCTCACCGACTCCCTTTTTTTCTATTCGGATCCTACTTCCTTTTTATATATAAAACATATAAATATATAATATATTAATATATTAATATATATAATATAATATACATATAAGACATATGTATATATTATATGATATATTATAATATATTATACATTATATAAACATATAAATAATATATAAAAAAAATACATGCATATGTGCCGACATGAATTGGTCTGGATTGACAAGGATTGACTGGGTTGGGCCAAGACTAGCTTGGGTTGAGCTGAGTTGACTGGATTGACTGAAATTAACTGGGTTTTCTCTTTCTATCATTTCATGGGTCATTTCTGCTGTCATTCCGCACAGAATTTTTCGATAGCCTCTATTCCAAATTTTCTGCGTTCACTTTGTAGAACATTAAAAAATGAAGAATATTGGAGCTTGAATCAACTCATTTGAAAATAAAATGGTCAACTTATGAATTTCTGAAGTTTAAGCAGGTCAATTATCGATAATTTGATTGACCATTCTGCATGGGATCCTTCAGAGACTTCTACCAAAAATTCTTTACGTCCACTTTGTAGAGTACTAAAAATGAAACATAATGAAACTGAAATCACCTGATTTAGATATGGGGTGACCAAAATATGAATTTGCAAAGGTTAAATGACCATTTCCATGTGTAATTTTGCATGGGACCCTTCGGAGACTTCTACCCGAGATTTTTCACGTCCACTTTGTAGAACATCATAAATGAAGAATAATGGCCTTGGAATCATCTGAATCCGATGTAGAACGGAAAAGATATGAAGCTTTGAAGTTCTAATGATAATTTTGCATGAAAGCTTGCATGGGGCCCACTGGTGACTTCTACTCGGGATTTTTCACGTCCACTTTGTAGAACATCATAAATGAAAAATAATGGCCTTGGAATCATCTGAATCCGACGTAGAACAGAAAAGATATGAAGCTTTGAAGTTCTAATGATAATTTTGCATGAAAGCTTGCATGGGACCCACTGGTGACTTCTATCCGGGATTTTTCACGTTCACTTTGTAGAACATCATAAATGAAGAATAATGGTCTTTGAATTATTTGATTCCGATATCAGATGACAAAGATATGATGTCTTGAATTTTGAATGATAATGCATGTATCATACGATAATTACATAAATGCCCTTGCACTTTCAAACTGCGATATCTTCCTTGTTTGACGTCAGAATTTGATGATTCCAGTCTCATTTCGAAGATAATTTCATGACCTATTCATCCAAGTAGATAATAGCCCATGACCCTGCTGTGGGGTTCATGAGAGAATCACAAACCCTTGGGTTAAAAGTCGAAAACCTACCATATGGGTTCACTTATGCTGAGGGTGGCAAAAATAGGGTGCTTCATAGTCATAGTAGATGGTGAAGGGTACTTGTGAAACTTTCCTTGTTGACAGGAACCACAGATAGGGTTGAGAGTATGACATGTGGTAGGTAGACGATTAAATTGTATCACATGACTTGTCAGCCGAGCGGATTGGTGCCCAAGACGCTGGTGCCAGCAATCTGCGAAAACTCGTCCAGTAGCAAACGCAACTTTATTTAAAGGAAGTACACTACCAAGCTTCAAAGTGTAGAAGCCATTGATATTCTGTCCATGTAGAAGGATCTCCTTTGTGCGCTGGTCCTTAATACAAAACCATGTGGGATGGAATTCAAAAAAGACATTATTATATTGTGTAAATTTGCTCATAGAGAGTAAATTTTTAGTGATGGAAGGGATCAATAAAATGTCTTTGAAATAGAATGGCCTATTCTTATGATAAAAGGAAGACTGGCCGACTTTGATAATGTGCAAACCTGAGCCATCTCCAATATGGACCCGATCAGTACCATTGTAGTCAAATGTGATATGAAGGTTATTGAGATTTGCAGTTAAATGATCACTGGCACCAGAGTCTGGATACCATGACATATCAACCACGCTAGAGGTGGCACTGGTGGTGGTATATGCGGTTGGTCCAGGTACTTGAGCCGCATAGCGTGAGTAACATTTTGCTGCTGAGTGCCCAGGACGATGGCATATCTGACATATGACTCGAGATCGGGTGTCATTGAAGGGCCGTCTGCATCCAGTACTGCGTCCACGGTAGGACGTGTTCTCATTGGGAAATGGCAAAAGCCCTCTATAATTCTTTGTGGTTCCACGACCACGATTTTCTCTGGAGGCTGTATTAGCCGATGGAAAAGCAGGAGTTGGAGAATGAGATGCCTCCAACCAGGACTCTTGTTGAAGTAAGTGACCATGGAACTCGTCCAAAGAGATTGTGTCAGGACGAGTTGTGATAGCAGTAATAAGTGGTTCATATTCAGGTCCTAGTCCATTGAGAATGTACCCGAGTATCTCGGCATCACTGATAACTTGACCGGTGAAAGCAAGTGAGTCGATACAGCCTTTGATTTTCTGCAAGTAATCTAAAATTGAGAGGGATCCTTTTCGCATAGCAGTGAGTTGGAGCCGAGTGTGTATGGCTCGAGATTTTGACTGAGAAGCTAACATTGATTCAAGTGTAGACCACACTTGCTGTGATGTGTGAAGTCCGACTACAAGTGCTAGAATTGGTTCAGACAAGGAGGACAGAATCCAACTGAGCAAAAGTTGGTCTTGTTTAAACCAAGTGTTGTAGGCTGGATTAATGGTAGGTAAGTCTGTTGGAGGGGATGGTAGCACCACAGAAGGTGTATTGGAGGCAGTGGAGGAGGTCGTGGGTGCAGTAAATTTTGGAGGAGCAGATATGCTCCCATCAACATAACCTTCCAATTCATACGACCGAAGAATAGGTAAGAATTGGAAACGCCACAATGGGTAGTTCTCTCTAGTAAGTTTGAGAGAGACAAAATTATGAAGATTTGAAGTGGCCGGGAGAGACACTGAACAATCAGAGGTAGATATAATGAAGAGATTGTTAGATATGGATGCTATATGGATCAGCCACGTTGCATGAACTCAGCCACGTTGCATAGGCATTATCGATGATGCCTTAACAATGAAGACGATATTGCAAGAGATTCAGCAAACTACTCTCATCAGTAAATGTATTTGAATATGACACGTAATCTCATGCAATCCATGGTGGAAAACACACTCACATGTATACGTAACCACATGCAAACTATCCTTTAGTAGTGCATGTATTATCGCATGTGGGAATCCTTAGTAGGTTATTCGGTGGATCTGGATCCAGTTGCTCTTGAAGGTTATCAATCACAATTTAAAAGCAATCTCTCGGCAATGCCACACTACCCTGGGTACATGAGTCAACACCAGCCAGGCCTAGCCATGTTTATTGGCCCTTCTCCATCATAGGCTCCGTCCTGGCATCTCGATCTCAAACCTCAACATCATTCCTTTCCCGAAAATCACACATCCATCACAAGGAAAGATCAAGAAACCAAGCTGCATTGTTATGAACAGTGAGCAAAGTGTGGTCTTGATTGGACTGATTACTGACTGCATCAAGTGATTGATCTGCGAGGACATATCTCTCTGGTAGATTCCTAACTCTAGTGCTGATCATATGAACTGTAACCCTCTCCAGCTCTATAACCAACATTCTGATCAGTTGCATATTGGAAGTGACCTTATGATCACCTACTTTAAAAGTGCATTGAACTCATGGAATTATTTGCATATTGGTTAGGCCATGAACACCATTGGAATTGGTCAGAATCCGCCGGAACCCTAGAAACTGAAATCGATTAAAAGAGTTTATTCCAAAGAGTTATAGATCTTGTTACAAGAGACAAGTTTCATTGTTTTTTAACTATTTTACTTAAGAAGAGAAAAATGCTCAAAAATGAAGATCAAAGAGCATTCATGGTGATGCCAAAATAGGTTGTATGAATTGGCATTCATGGTGATGCCAAAATAGGTTGTATGAATTGGCATTCATAGATATTGGGGTCAGCCGATTCCTGTTTGAATCTCCGAATTCTGCTGATTCCAATCACATTCTTAAAACCAAGCTTAGAAGTGCTGATTTGGCTAATCCAATCCCATGGATTGTTTACAAGGAAAATTTTGTGACCGATCTTCACCATAGGCACAATTCTATTGTTTTTGCTTAATTCAATCATATTACCTGCCATGTTATTGGATTCCTCCCATTGCATTGAGTTAGTAAAACTGTTTTGAACCCCAAGCGGATCAACTTAGTTGGAAAGGAGTCTACACCTCAAGAAGTGGAAGGTTCTAAATTCAACTTCTCTTACTGTCATGGGATTACTCACACAGGGTTTTAAGTGCTCTTTCTTTAGTGCGAGAGAAATGGTTATCACTCAATCCCAAAATGACCCGATCCATGTGGTTGTGGGGTCAATATGGACCCACAAGACTAGTCAGGCCGAAGGTCTAGATACCCGACCATTGTCAGCAAGCAAAAAAAAAAGGCAGTAAAACCATTTTGTCAATTCCTTGGAATGTATCCCACACTAAAATTTAATGCAAGTATGTAGTAACGTGGTCTTAACCAAAAAATTTATAGTTTTAATCCCACACTGGAGAAACATGAAACAATGTAAGGGAGGCAACATTAATAAATAGGGGAGGCCAACCGATGAAAACATACTTCTTGGACAGGATCAACGGGTGATCAAGAAAGTCCATCGGTCATGTGTCATTTGGATCGGTTTTGGCCATAGCCGATACATACCTAGAACTAAAACCATGTGTCATTGGAGGTGACTGCAGGTTGATGATGGCTCTATGTGCACTTAAATCACCATATTCCCCTTTGCTCCCAGGGAAATTTTCTCTTTCAAATTGTGCTCAGCTAATTGCTATAGCCGATGAGTTAGAAGAGGACGTGGTGAACTTTGGTTACTTGTATTAGGATTCTTACCAGATACTGAAATCTAACCTTAACCCTATTCTTCATCAAATCAGCTCTCTCCTCCACCCCCATTACGGGAGGAAAATATAGCCAGCACCAGTTAGTGTTGCTGAGAAAAAATTTTAACTTCGAACTATCATGCTCATCCACCAGTAGTGAATAGGGGTGTGTCGTCTCACCTGTGCAAAGCAACACCAACCAATACAAGAACGAGTGCCACAATAGAGAAGGGATTGCATTAGCATGATGGTTTGAAACAAATTGTGATGTCGATGAATCAAGAATACCCATCTAAAAGAAATATAACTTTCCCAACACTAAGTTAACTACCAGAGTATTCAGCAGGCAAAGGCCAACAAGGAAGAAATCAACCACTATCAGGAAAATTTCAAAGAGTACAAGTGACTATGCAACAGAAAATAGAACTCCATTCTTACAACTGTTTGAGGTTGCAATGGGTGTTTTTGCATCTAATTCAGAAATCCCCTCCCTTCAGCCAACCTACAAACAAGCATTCCACCAAGAAAGAGCCATATATTACAATACATGATTAGACAGTCAACATTCTCTACGAGAATGAAATATGGTTTCTTCCAAGCTACTACAGGTCCGGGACAGACAGTAAAACAGCTCCACTTTGAGGAACAGTGGCCATCAATGACCACCATCACCACCACCACCAAACAGATAACCGAGAGAAGACCCACCACCTGGAGCTGCATGAACCTTAGTAGAAGGTCGATCCTGTACACAGAAAAGAACATTCCAAAGATGTCAGTGAAAGCAGGTGGAAGGTTCAGCCAACCAAGAATAAAATCCACTTGCAATGAAATGCAGTCAAGTAGGTGGCATGCAAGGTAACCAAGAATAAAATCCAAGCAGCACCAAAGTGTAAGTGACCGAGATCAGTAGCAACTGGAGAACATGCATTATTGATTAGATAGGAAATATCATGTGAACCAGTCAAAACTGCCTTTGTTGGAACAGAAGAATCACTCCTTTAACAAATTTGTCAAACTTAAGTCATCTGATCTAACAGTAAGTGTACGGAGGGAGAGAGAGAGAGAGAGAGAGAGAGAGAGAGAGGAAGCTGATATCACCAGCTCCAACCCAAATTACTAGTAATCAGTATGGTTTCTAAGCTCTTGAACCCAATACCTTTCTTGTAAGGATAGACCAAACAAAAGACACAAAAATGGGCATGCATGCAAGGTAAATTGTCCCCACACCTTCACACAAGTCAACTAACAAGTCATTCCCACTGTAACATAGTTGTCAAGGCAGCAAAGCGATCCAAGGCCCTGGAGACCTGGCGAACTCCCAAGGCAACCAAGGTGGCCTATTTTCCAAGGTGCCTGGACGCCGAGGCGATGCCTTGACGACTGTAATATTGGACCAAACCCCAGCTCAAGACTAAAATTGTTCCACTCTGCCACAACTAAACTCTGAATTTAGATTAAACAAGTTCCAAAGGGGAGAATAGCAGAAAATCTGTCCGAAGTCAAAAGTTCCCATATGTGCCTTCTTACTATTCTCACTGGAGGCCAAGTGGTTCTTCTTTTTTTTTTTTTTTTTGGGGGGGGGGGGGGGGGGGTTGGTAAATAGGTGATTTATTACCCTGAAGAAGGGAGCACAAGCAACCCCTTATCACAGGGGAGCCGAAGAATACAACACAGGCCCCAAGAAATGCAAACAAAAAGGAACACAACTCAGCAAGGGGGGCCAACCCCCTGCTGCCTCCACAACCCCTCAATTTACATCAAACACCCAATTTGCCTTCAGGTACCTAATCCTGGAAAAGAAATCAGGCCCTTCACAACAGACATTCTTGAGCTTGTCTTGGATATCTCTAGTAATGATGTCCCTTATCATATCTCTGCTCCTAGATTTAGAGGTAAGGGTCCTTCTGCTACATTCCTGCCAGATGTGGTAAATGGAAGAGCAAAACACCAGCTTTTCTATCATTTCAAAGCACTGACCCCCTGAAAAGGTCCTTGCCACCCATCCCAATATATGCACTAAGTCAAGGGACTGGATCCCACCTTGAACACATCTTCTCATACAAGCATTCCAAATAAACTTAAAGTACTCACATGTAGTAAACACCTTTAGCTTTGGACCTTCGGTCTAGCATCCTCATGAATGTGGTCTGTCGCACATGAAAACCTTAAAAACACTCCATGTCCTCAACCATACAAAGACGACAGGTATCAAATGAAAGATCCAACTAATCACGTAAAGCTATCTTTAGCCAGGCGCATCCACAGGAATACAGGTGGGACTCCAATGAGTTGAGAGTGGGCAGTAAAAATTAGGGAACATGCTCCAGCCCAATCTGAGAAACCCCGGGTCTCTGTTGATTGAGCCAGACAGCCTATTTGATTGGTCCATAATATAAAAGCATATGTCAAATTGTTAACGTTGTATAGCAAAGAACAACTGCATACAAATGTAACATTGAGTGTAATCTCAACTTACCCATAAGCAAAGTTTCAACCCAGTCAGTCGATTAACAACTTGGTATTAACATTGCTAGACTAGAACCTAAGACTACTGATATGCATATGAAACCTAAGACTACCAATATGCATACAAAACCATGGTGCATTGACTACTCAATGTCTTAGCTATATTGATTCATAAAACCACACTTCTAATCAAACCTCAAGCTCATAATTTAGGGCCCACAGCAGCACAAAATCCTACTCAGCTCTGCATCAGACAGCTTCATAGATATTCTCAATAAATATCTATTGACCATGTACATGAACCGAATGCTGCTCCTGGACCATAACTATGTAACTCTCCTGAAAACCACTAATTTAACAAAACCACTCTTCAGGCTTCTCTCTTTTTTCTTCTTTTTTTCTTCTTTTTTTTTTTTTTTTTTTTTTCTTGAGAGGGGCCTCTCAAATATCATTATTGCCAACCTGTGTAATCAAACTCTTCATGCATAGCTGGAAATCACTCAGTATTGAACATTCAACATTAAATTACCTCCAGAAATCTAGTATGAGTCCCAACTTGGATCTGGATGAGTACAGTTACATTGAAATATCTAACACTTAAAACTCAGTATCTGCCAGAAACTATGGTGAAGAGTAATTGGAATTCTATTCAAACAAGCTAAGCAAACCCTAATAAGTTTACTCTCATAAAGAATGCAATTTAACAAGCAGATTCAGGCCCAAATTCTACTAAGTGAATTATTATAGTTTTAGGCTCAAAATGTACTTCAGAACATGGTATAACTTTAGATTGTGGTAAAATTGAGAATCAATATAAATATAGCAACTGTGATCATACCGTGATGAAGTTGCCACTGTTCTGACCATCCGCTCGGAAGTAGTTGTTTGAATTTTTTGTGGTGCTCCCTTGTATGCCAGCTGGAATCTGCTTACTGTTATCCACCAGTGGAGAAACAGCAGTGGGCTTCTGGGAAGGCCCATTATTTGCAACCGGTCCCTGGCTCTGAGCAGGCTCAACACGATTAGCAGCAGGTTTTGGGGCCTCACCACTTCCAAACAAGTAGCCCAATGAACTCTCCCCACCTCCACTGCTGACTCCACGACCCATCCTCTCCTGTTCCTTTTTCTTTCTGTTCTTCTGGTCCTAGAGAAGGAAACCTCGACCTGCATTCAAAACCCAATATATGACACCGGTGATCAAGACATATAACAAGCAGATAGGAGAAAAGGTATAAGATTGGAAGGATATCACTATCAAGAATCCTGTGAATGCACAAGGCAAAATTATAATTCTGGAGTAGAGTGCTATGCTTAGTACAGATTTGGATATACATAAGCCATAATTGTTTACGTGCTGACAGCATTAGTTCAGTAATAAAAGCTAAGAAATATCCAACAGTATGAAACCAGGGACACCTGACACATTACATGATGTCTGCTTTTCATTCAGCAGTTGGATTCAAGTATTTGGTATGTCATATGGCAGAAATCAGTGGTTCAATGCAGCCTTCCCTATCTACACTCAAAATGCTGCTGCATACTCTTTACCCATTTCTATATTTGTTCATGTATAGTAAAGACAATTTTTTACTACAACACACATACCAAAAAGAGAATACAAAAATAATAAAGCAGATGTATGAAATAAGCTCATTTCTGAAGCTTTAAAAAACAAGGTATTCAATATGTAATTTTCAAAATTTCAGCACATATGCAAATTTACTAGGTGGTATACCACTAAGTGAGCTGGTAGAATGTTGTCAATCAGTAATGGAGAACCTGTAGGAAGTGTTTATTGGCTAGCTATGGTACACAGAAAAGAGAGATAACTTCAAACTGCACATCATGATGCAGCCTTTCACAACTCATACAATTTAACCAACTGGGGGCTAAAATTTTTTAAGCACCTGGAAACTTTATGCTGAAAAGGAAAGGGTGGCTACTTCATGAAGTTTTACATTTACAATTCTCTATACACAACCTACAATACAAATAGAGTCCACATATGCAAGAAACATTTGATTGGGGCAGAAGCACAAGTAGCAACAAGAAATAAGAGAACAAGAATAACAGGAAACGTTCCCGTTTGCACCATACACTTTTTTATAGCGTTTCCTTCATGAAATGTGCTAGATGCCTAGAAACAGTATGAAATCAAGAATGGGAATTAGCAGAACATGCACCAGAACTAAAAGGACAGAAGAAGAATTGAAAAGGAATAGAAAAGCTTTTCCATCCACAACCTGAACTTTAAACAGTGAGCCCTTACGTGTGCAAGAAGAAATATACGAATAATTTTTATCTTAGAGTAACCTTGATCCACATTACATACAAGTTATTTTTATATGAGAAGTAATGAGCAAGACTAGGTAACAAAAGAAGTGAAGCCCATGCCTCAATGATCAAGGAATGAAGTGTAATTATTACAATTAACAAAATTAGCAAAAATCAAATAGGATAAATAAGTTGGGAAACAGAAGCATAGTAACGAACTAGAATTGAAAGCAGGATCTCATCCAGTCATCCTATCAAATTTGATCATCAATATTTTGAAGTTTATTAAAAAAAAATAGCGCTTTAATGTCATCCCTGGTTTAGTTTGGAGGTCAAAAGAAAACAAAAAAAGTCCCACTGGCTCTGGTTGAAGTACAGCAAATGCCCGTAGAGTTAGCACAGTAGAGATCTCACTTTACAGTGGGACCCCACCCAACATAGAGGAAAGTTCATAATGTAGCGTGTGAGGGTGGGATTGCTACTATGTTTGCTTCCAGAAGCTTAAATTGCAGGTCATATTAGCATCAGTTCAGATACGATGCTTAGCAAACAGCAAACATGGGAAAAAAATGGCATTAGACTATCCTAACTTTACAATTTTACTCTCTGTTTCCCGTTAATGTTTATAATTTTATAAGCTAGGCGGCCAGGGAAGGTTGATTGAGTAAATTCTCCTTAAAAGACTACTCATTTCTGTAGCATTGAACACAATATTTGCTACTAAGATGCAATTGGAGATAGACCCACGTATTTCAGGAACCAACATGAAATTAAAAATTACCACCCGTATCGAGATTATATGCATCAAACGGAGGAATAAGCAAGTCACAGTTGCCATTCATTCCAGTTCAGTTAGCTCAACAAAAAAAATCACATTTGGATATTAATGAGGCATAGGGGAGAGATGGGTTGGCTTTGGCTACCACCTCCGTAAGAAATTCACTACTCACGGAAGTTCGAACACATCCTACCCCGAGTAGGAAACATATCTTCCATGCCATGTAAAAGCAAGATTAGGCGCTAAACAAAATCACATTTTCTTCATTCGTCCACATTCCACTTAAAAAATCAAAGAGATGCTCCGAATCTAAGGAGACAAAGGAACAAAACCACAGTAATCAACAAGAAAACCAGATCAATGATCGCATTCCTCCGGAGAAAAAAAAAAGCTACAAAATCCAGTCAAAATGCGCAAAGAATACATCAGATCAAACAACAGTAAACATCATTAAAGGAAGAATCCACCACACAAGGCCATGATTGTAAAACCTAAAACGGGACTAATGCCAAGCAATCCTCCATGAGATCTGATGAAAAAAAAATAAAAAAACAATAGATTCGCAACATACAAATGAATCAAAATGGTGGAACAGAGATCTAGAGTCTCGTACCTTGCTCTTCGGATCTGAACTAGAGAGAAAAACGTAAAGTAGATTCCCTCTGCCGGATACGAGAAAGAAGAAAGGTAAGAGTAAGACAAGACACAAAGCGAGCGTAAATTGGAATTTATAAGGAGGGAGATCCGGAGACCTGAGTGAAGTAGCTGTTGCTGTGGTTACGGTGGTTGCTTTCAAAAGTCTTAAAAAGGACAGATATTAATAGCTATTGACGAGGTCAGCGACTCAGCGCTTATAAGCTGTCACTCAGATGTGTTTCTGTTTGATTGCAAAAAAAAATTAAAGATTTCAAAAAAATTTAAAAATAAATTATAATTTTTATTTAAAAAAAGATTTTCTAATCTATCTCTTAAGAAAATCAATCAATTGTTTTTAATCAATCCTTTCTCACCGTTTTGATCTTTGTTTTGTTCTTCGATCCATCTCACCCTCAAAAAGATATAATCGCAATCTTTTATATTTAAAGTTTTTATAATATGATTAAATAAATTATTTAAATTTGTTATTTTATTTAAGAATAATACATTTTAGATATAATTTTTATTTTATTTTATTTTTTTTCAAAAATAGAAAATGATAGAAATATTATTGCAAACAATTTATAGTTTTTAATCATATAATCTGGATCAAACCAGATATTATGGAAACAAACCCAAACCACCATTGATACTTATGGAAATCAGGATTAAACCGGATCTTTCAAAAGAATGATACTTTTGCTATCTTTGGTTATCATGATTGGTGGTTTGGGCTTGTTCTTCGACCTGTGGTCTGTCTCGAGGCTTCCGAACGATCAGCTCCGACAAATTTGGTAAGCAATTGATTTTTTGTTTTGTGAAAACTTAAAATACAATAAATAAATTTTTAAGTTTTTTAAAATTAAAAGGATAAATTATAGATCAGGATAATTTTGTCATTAACGAATTTGAGATGGTGACACGTTATCTGTTACTGACAATAATGGCCGGAGAAGGCATGATTGATACACATTTTCAAAAGTAGAAGGTGTTAGAGATATTATTGCATACAAAGGTGGATGAGTGACATTAAACCATACCATAGGGGGTATGGCAAATATTTTTCCTTATTATATAAAGATTTAGATGTAAAGTAAAATAAAAAATTAATAAGAAATCAATTGATTCTTTTTTATCTCATACCAATTCTTAAATCCAGTCCGTGTGTTTTTTTTTTGTTTTTTTTTTAGTGACCAAAAGGTACTTTTTAAAAAAAAAAAAAAAAAAAAAAAAACTTACTTCTTCATTTAAAAATTAATACCACAAAAGGTTTCATATACAGCCGTATATACATACAAGATTGTACTTTCAATCATCGAATGAAAAAGTGTCATTACAAATTACCCCATATTAAATGAAAGGCTTATACTCCGACCATGTACATTCATGATCAATGTACCGTATAGAAAATATTATAAAAATTTATGATCCATATATCAAATAACATAACTAATAAAACATGAGTTGGTCCCACGATTTATATGTGTATATTATCATTTTTTTTATCTGTAATTTTCAAATCAACACATTTAAAACTCGTTCCATCCATTTTCGTTTCTTTCCATTCTTAAAATGTTGTATTCAAATTCCAAGCCAATTTAAATACACCATACTGAACAAAAAATTTTTCTTTTTAAATTTTTTGAATTTTGGTTTTAAGTATGGGGCAGGCTGGACTTGTGGAGTCCAGTGAGGCTGCCCCCATTCGGGAGGATGCTTTGAACCGTTGAGTTGTCTTTCTTACCCGGAAAGAGAAAGTGCATGGAAAATTAGTGGGGATCTTCTTAGTAGAAAACACGTATCGTCAGTTTGTTTGTAAGAAAAATGAAGAGAAAGGAAGTAAAATTTATAAACTTAAAAAAGAAATTTAAAAATAGCTATAATATCTTATGATTGTATAAATTATCTAGATTTTTTATTATATTTAATAACAATACTTATTAGATATAAAATTTATTTTACATTTCAAGTGAAAGGGATTTGAATGCAAAATGAAATATAAATTAATAATTAAATATAGAATGATTTGAAATTAGTTACATAGTCATGTGATAAAATATACTATAATAATTACAAAAAATAAAAATTTAAGTTTAAAATTTTGACTTCCCTTCTTTTTTTTTTTTTTTTTTTTGATGAATGTTGAAGTTCTAACTTCCAATCTTCCGTATTTTTTAATTTTCTTTGCAACCAATCAATCAAGCCTAAGAACTTAGGAATATAGGTCCACTTTACTTTACTTGCATGACCTGATGGAGCATGGACTATATCTTTTCCGTTAGGGATTGTTTGGTTTTTTTTTTTTTTTTATTAAATAAATGTTGTGGTAGGTATGCATTCTTGGAAGGCATTCTAATGCATTCTTGAAATTGAATCCTAGAATTTACTAAGAGAACGTGATCTTCTCTTCTTTTCTTTTTTCTTTTTTTAGCTGAAGATCAAGTGTATATTCAAACTAAAAATGAAGTTGAAGATACAATGAAAGAAAAGAAGCAAAAATATTTAGAACCCCACATTACCTTTGACATAGCTATCAACAGGGAAGAGAGAATGTGATATTCTCTGAAATCCATTTTTTTACCATATTTTTCATTGGAATCCAGAAGGAAACATTTTATTCTATTATCATTAGACAGTAGAATATATACCAAATGCAGCATAAGTATTGGAATAATATTTATGTAGATGGATCATAGGCTGTAGTTGGGGGCCATATCATTATTATTATAACTGTGGTTGGTTTGTCTGTTGTCAGGTTGGGTATTTTTTAAAATTAAATGAAGGGTTGGAATAATGTTTTATGTAGTTGGCTAATGGGGTTTGTGTGGCAGTGGGCCAGAGGCATTATATAATTATTATTATAAACGTGGTTGAGTTGTCCATTTTCAGGTTAGGTCGACTCAATTGGAGTGTTGTTAATTAAGGATGTCAACAGGTTGGTTTGGACCAAGTTTTTTAAAACTCAAATCCTATCTGGGTTTCTTAAAACCAGCCTGAGTTTGGCTTGACCCGGCCAAAGTCACACAAACTAAACCCAGGCCCAACCCTGTTAGGGCTCAGGCCAGGCCCAGTTGGCTGTGATTGACCTGATATTAAAAAAATACTTAATTGAAAATAAAACAACTTATGAGATAATCTATATAAAAATCAATAAAATCAATGTATAATCCATGCATATGGTAAATAAATCATTGTTAGCTTACCATTAGAGAATTAAATTTTTGGATTGAGTGTTGAGGATTAAGAATGTGTAAGTCACTTTCACAAATTGAATTTGAAAACTTTTTTGACCTTTACCTTAAAGGTTTGTTTGTTTTGACGTAAAATTTTACATGTAACATTTTATATGTAAAATTTTTTTTCAATGTTTGTTTCCATTTGGTAAAAGAAAGACAAAGTTCATTTTCCATTCCCCTTAGAGATCATTATATTTTACCTCTTTGAAATAAACACTGAATTTTTTTTTTACATGTAAAATTTTTACATTTTTACGGCAAATTTTTACGTCAAAACAAACAAAGCTTAAGTAACATTCGAGAATAAGATAAGTGGGTGTCCCAGTGCACAAGGCTCTGCTATTGCAAGGTCTGGGGAGGGGCAGAATTTACACAGCCTTACCCCCACAGATTGACAATAAAAAAAAAAAATTACAACTTCTTAGTTTACCTCTTTGGGGAGAAGAAGTGGTACTTATTCAGATTGGACTTGGAGATCTTACTTTCACACCCCAGTCGAATCAATCCATGAACAGAACTAATGAAAGCTGTGTTGCAAAATATCCACCGGCAAGTACAGGTTGTGATTGCACATGATGACATGAATTTTCTATATACAGTTTTGCATGCATGTGCTAATTATCTTAGGAATGGGGGTGAGGCTCCAGAGTGAAAGAAGGCATTTGCATTCGCCAGCTTGAGCTACTGCACTTTGGTCGAAGGAATCTTTGAGATCTCCACCAATAACTTATGTAAGGCTTGAGGCTTTGAAAAGAAAGGTGAGTGATCAGAACCTTTTAGCCGAAAGACTCTTTCTGGGGGATTTGAATTTATCATCCTCTGTTGTTGAGACAGTAGGATTGCATTGTCTTCAGAAGTCTCTATGTAGAACCGTCTGACGGAGCCAAAGTTAACGTCTGAAAGGGAGAGCTTCTCCAGAACCGGCGCAAAAGGAATTGGCCTCATGGAAACTGATGCCAAAGCAACATCCTGGACCAGAACCAAAAGCAGTTAAAAAGCCGAAGTTTAAACTAAACTGTAGCCAATTGACAAAACTTCAGCATCAGGTAGCTTATTGCTTTTTTCCCATTCCATTTGACAAAAACTGCAACATCAGGTAGCTTATTTCTTATTTCCCATTCCATTTGACAAAGATTGCAACATCAGGTGACTTATTTGACCAAATGATTAGGAGGGCAGTCACAGTAAAGAAGTACCCGAATTGCCCATTAGAGATAAAATCAGCACCTTATCAGAGATAAGGTCTTAGGAAACCCTTTCCAGATTTTGGCAAATTTGGCATGTTCTGTTGGCAGAATTTTTTTACTAAGCCAGAAGCCAACATTCAAAGTTTCAAAGAGGCAATGCCAGAGGCCTCATGCCCTCTGAAAATCAACGATTTTACCCATCTGCATCTTTGCATAGCACCTGCCATCTAAAGCTCGCTCAAACAATATTTCTCCTTGATTGGTAATCAACATTTTTTATTTGTGTACAAGTGGCTATGCAGAAACACATGTTGTGAACTATTCATGATACTAAGAAATAATATCATGCATCAGTAGATTAACACAAAAGCATACCTTAGCAGGACTTTGATTAAATAGCAAGTCCCTCAATAATGCTTTGTCAAGATCAATGGCAGTTGGAGGCCGGTCATTACCATTTGCATACAGAAATACTTGTGAAGATCGAATCAGATCATTTGAATCTGTCTGTAATAGCTCAATATCAGTGGCAACAGAGCAAACATATACTTTTAACACACAACTATAAATTTACAAGTTGAAAAATGGCCACTGACAGTGATGCTTCCACTTACAAGAAAATTAAGTTGCAGTTTTGCCCTGGCATTATTTAAGTCTTTCAATGCCTCATGCTCAGGTAGAAATAAAATTTACAAACCAGGGGCAAGGGACCAGCTTCTCATCTAAAAGGAGTAAAGGGAAGCAGGGAGAGGGATGTAAATAAGGACAAAGCATCCATTAGATGTTTTTGGCATAACAGCTTAGTATTGAGATGCTATTGCTGAGTGCCAAGTTATATGCAGGACCTAAAAATTCAAACAGAAAAAGGTGGACCATGTCTTAAAGTTCTTCACTTCTTTAAGGACCTCTGTCTCGCAAATGGAAAGATAATTACAGTTGGAGGTATCAAATACAGACACCACTCTTGACAATGATGGATAGGCAGGCAGCTGATTTACATGGCCGAGGAATATTTAAATAAATAAATAAATAAAGTTCAATATTAATGTCACACTGGCAAACCTGATCTTTACCATTGCACAAACCAACGGCCCTTGTGTCAAACAGTGATCATAATTCTTGGTACTCGTAGAAGCCATACAGGCTTCAAAGGAATGACATTTCCACTCAGTCAAAGGGCTGAGCTACAATTCCAAACTAAAAAGCAATTGCAGATGTCATCAAGAAGAACAAGGAATAATCTCCCACTGGAGTGGCTATCATCAAAACATCAGGAGATATTATAAATTTTCCTAGAGACTTGGTAGGAGGTTTTCATATGGTCCCCGATGGAATATACCTAGGGTCCACAGCCAAAGCTGTAGGTCCTGTGGCTCTGGTATTTTAAAATCCTTTTCCCAGGAATGAAAATGACACAATTGGGTGAGGATCTACAACCAGCAGGTTCATACGCACCTTCCCCCCCCGCGGGCACCTCTCAAAGAATAGTACAGATTTAGAGTTCACTGCATATGACTATTAAGGACATCTAATTTTTTGTTTTCCCAAATTTATTTATAGTCCTTTTTTTTTGGGGGGGAGGGGAGGGATTTTAAGACTTATGAGAGTCATACTTTGATATAAACATGGTAGAAGCAACCAAGACGAATGGGCCATACTTTGGCTGCCCAGTTCTAGGGTGATGGCAAGGCAACCAGAAGCTCTATCACCTAGGTGATTTAATCTTACACCCTGTATTGGTTAAGTGCAAAATTTCAGCTCCTAACTCAATTGGATGGCCACCATCTATTGCACAATTTAAATAGTTTTTTCAACAGTCCAGAATCAGCTTCATTTTTGCCTGGGTTGACCATACACGTGACAGACACCTCTTAAGATTGTCACAAATTCACAATACAAACAAGTCAAAGTGGTAGTCTCAAACGAACAGCTGATTATTAAATCTAAGAAGCTAAAAGAAATGGAGGGCAAACCTGCTGGGAGAACATATCAAGAGCACTCTGTCCACTAGTTAACATTGTTGCTGCAATAAAAACAGCTTTCGCAACCTTAGATGGAAACAACTCCATTGCATATGATATACATGCACCACCAAAATCATGTCCTACCAAAATAACCTGCATAAATTTTTATACATAGATAAATGTTCAACAGATTGTGAACTCTCCAAAAAAAGAAAAGGAAGTCAATTAACTCAGTTAATGTTTGAAAAAATTCAGCTTTGTCATTAGAAGAGCAGTAAAAAAGAACCCTGTACATGATGGGACATCTATTCCGGTTGCCTTATGTTCTAACCATTAGAAATGCATACATCCTGGGTAACACATGGAACTTACATCAGGCAATCCAATCAATATCAGTAGAAGCTATAAGACAGACAAATAGCTGAATACATACTTCATCAAGACCATGAATACGAGCAATGCCATTGCCCACTTGAAGTACAGTGCCGGTATTCACAATCTTTACTTCTCTATTACATTGCTCAATACGTTCACGAATAATATTATTAATTTCGTCAGCTCGAATGGTTACCATGAGTCTTACTTAATTCTTTTTCTGAAGCAAAGAAAAGAAAAAATAAAGCCTATAGTAGAACTAGCAACAGCTTGCTCAATGAACTAGATCAGTTTACAAAAACTGGGCTTCAATACCAGCTTCCCTCCCCCTCCCTGAAGGGGCTGTGGTCTATGAGATGGTTACCATGATGAAAAATGAAGTCTGAATATGAGACGCCTATGAAATTAATGACACACCTGCCTAATGAGTTGATTTAAGCATCCTCATTTCAGGGGGAGACAAAGAGAATGCATGGTGCCATAGGTAATATAAGTTGCAAAAACTATGATCTCAAATTTATTTTTCAGGTACATCAATGTTTACAAATAAATGTTAATTAAAAGTTCCAATTTGTACTTCAATCAGGAGATGCAAAAAGGGGAAACTAATATACAAAATTGCAACCTCCCCTTGGGAAAATTATATTATAACATACAACATAGAAGAATAAGAATAATAAGAATGAATTCAGTTTTGAGGACAACTTCAATTAATTATTTAACACAATAACTTGATCCACATACATCTACATTAAATCTAATATAGAATAATTTAATATTTAATCATGTAAATTTACTATGTGAAGTAACTAGAACCAGCATTATTCAAGAAAATATGCATGTTGCAATATACTGGGAACAAAATGAAAATCAACAAACCTTCTCTCCATTTCCCAGCTTCTCAAGTAAAGTAGTAAGTGGTTTAACATATTGGGAAAGACTGGTAATGCTGTTTGTATCAGACGAATGAATTCCAGAACCAGTTAAATCTACTGCATCAACTTTGAATCCACTTTCTGCTAAAAGTGCAATGGTTTTATACCAACACCACGCACCAAATCCACCTCCATGAACAAGGACAAAATGTTTTGTTTCCAAATCATCAAGCTTCAGATCCTGAAAGTTAAAAAAATGATCAATTCATCTCTTTGACCAATAGTGAAAAAGCGGAGAAAATTTGGTTGCGTAGAAAATACCCACATTCAATTTCTTAAGCAGAGGCAACATAAGTAAAACAAAGAAAAAGAAAGCACTCCAAAAGTGGGGCTATTAGGTGGTTCATGGTTAAACAAATATATAAAAGAAGTAAATGTGGATGAGTAACAAATTATCCGAAATGCAGAGTAGTGAAGTTAGACCATGAATCTCTAGATTTGGCCCAGTTGATCAACTACAGAACATTAATCAAAACCCAATATTATGTTGCCAATTTTCTGTGAAATGGAAGGAACATAATAGAAGAAGGTATAATCAGTCCAACACCGCAGACCACTAGAATTTACACAAGAAATCATAATTGTGACTTATTTTCTTCACCGAACCAAGTTAATGCATATTGGCTAAACCTCACGACTTGTAACACGTCCATTGTCCATCACATGATTGGACCTGAAAGGTTGATTCCCGCGGCTTAAACGTACTCCCAATGAGCATCAGGATTCTGGTGAATAAGTAGAAACACCGAATATGTGAAACTCAAATTGATCATGTAGCACAGTTCTGCTGAGGGATAAGTTATAATAGGAACTCTGATCCCACTAAAAGATCAGCTTGAAAATTAGAAAACAAGCCAGAAATTTTTTGGATTAAATCAAGGAAGTTTTGAATTAAATCACTGATAGATCTTTGGTTAGCAAGCACACGAGATACTCACACAACTAGAGTTTGCGACTGCAGATACAACTCCCAAAGACCGTTTCAGTCAACTACTGACCTAAATCGGTGCCAACACATAGGGAGTTGCAAGGCTTGGAAGATCTCATTTTGCTGCATGCATCATTCAATAAAGAAGAACCTCATGGTTGAATGTACTAAGAGGACAATCCAACAGAGACAGAAATTTACATACAACAAAGAGAAAGAAGTGAAGATTGAAGGTCTCTCGGAATAGTCTCTAAACAAAATTATTAAAAGACCCCTTAATAAAGGAGGATAATATCAATGAAATCAGTACAAGTCTTCCACTTATTATCGTCAAAAAATACGAAAATCACAAAGTTCACACTGAACACTAAACAGTCAAGGGATGAACTGAACTGCAACAAAATCCAAACCTGGTCAACGAGCTGATGGGGCTGAAAAAGAGGGTCAGTAACAGAACGAGGCCTAGAGCTCGAGCTCCTAGGCAGATACTGTTTCTTCGACCCGGGAACAGGATATCTAAGAGAAGCGGAACGGTCAAATGGAATTGTACCATTCTGCTGGTGCTGATCCTGATGAAGGAGGAAAGCCGCAGCAAGAGCTTGTTCTTGAGTTAGAGAATCTTCCCGCTTTTCTTTTCTGGAGGATCGGACACTATTCAATCTATTGCTTAAGCTTGATGCAGCAGGGGGATTAGAATTAGAGTTACGTTTCGAAGGTTTCTTCCCAACTTCATTGACATTGAGGGAGAAACAGCCGGATTGATGATTGCCCATTTCTTATGCATGAAAGTTGAAAAGAGTGAGATTTCTAGCTACAAAAGTTGCAGAGAAAGAATAATGAAATAGAGCTAGAGCAAAGAATGAAGAAGGAAGTGTATGGATCCACCGTAGAAACTTGCTTTCGATTCATTAATCGAAAGGACGATCAGTTCTGCAGAAGAAAGGAACGGTCAAGACTCAAGAGGTAATTTTTAGGGAATGAGGATTTTGCCAAGGGCAGAGATTGTGTGAAAATGACGTTTCGTCATATAAAAGGGATGAGGCAGCCAATGTCATTACATCACGTGTGCCTGTGGGAAAGCAGGAATTAAACGGATTCAACATGGATATTTACCGGATATCCGGACATCATAATTATCATCAGATTTAATAATTTAAATTTTTACTTTTTTTTTATTTTTATTGTACTACTTTTATTTATATTTTTATTCTTTTTTTTTTTTTTTTTTTATCTGGGTCTCTTGCATTCTCATTTTCATAAACTTATTGAATCTTAAAGAACCCATAAGATTATTAATTATTTAATTTTTTATTGCCAAAAAATTTTGAAAAATAAAAATGTTGATGTTACCACAGCGATGACACATTAGTGACAATTGTGATATAATTGAGGCGTGTACTTTGTCACATGATGGAGTGATGTGATTAATTTGACCATTGGATAGATAATGAGTGACATGTATAATCACATGTCAAATTTCACTTTCCAATTCAATCATTTTATCATTTAATGACATACTTTTTCATGATTTTTCATGCACATCTTTATAAATATACTATTTTTTTTATGGTATGTTTTGCATGTCACCAACTCCAATCAAGCTAAAATTTTACAATAAATAAGACTCCCTAGGATTTTTGTATCCACAAAATTGCAACTCTCACTTAAATTATCATGTTATAAAATGATAATAATAATACATGATTACAAAAATCAAATATCACCAATGTAATGGCAATAGTTAAACCCAACTTTGAAAGCCTCATTTATACTATTTTCTATCAAAACTCACACCAATAATTAATGTATGCCTAAAAATTATATATATCCAATTTTTATTACTTACAAAAAAGAAAAAAAAAAAAAGGTAGGGTTCATGGAATGTCATGGATATTCCATTCCTGCATTTTATAAGAGAGAAATATATTGATATTTGGGAAGTTACATTTAATGCTTTGATGGCTCCAAATGTGTGCACCATTATACATGAAATCTTTTGTCAGAAAAAAAAAATTCCACTTGCTTTTTCTTAAATTAAAAAAAAAAATTCTATTAAACAACATCACAATGAATTATTTTTAAACAAACACAATAATTTAACATATTTTTTAATAGAGCATTAAAATGAATTTGGTTTAGTAATGATGTTATATATGTGTGATGTATTATTAACTTCATTGCAAATATTATTAGGCTCCCCTTTTTCCCCTCTAATTATACTTATATTTTTTCTTAAGCAAAGTTAGAATTACAAGTATTAAATTGGGGGCAATATTTACTTCGTGGTGGAATATGATTACATGGCTAAAATCATCAAGTGACATCTGTCCTTGAATTGATTTATACTAGCATATTTGGTTCGATTGGGTCAAGTTAGAGAAGACATTATATGTATACACCTACCTTCTATTATGTTTTACTATTTTATTAAGATTTCGTTTGTTTTGATGTAAAATTCTATAGTAAAATTTTATATGTAATATTATATGTAAATTTTTTCCAATAGGTAAAAGAAAGACGAAGTTCTTTCTGCCTCCTCGTTAGAGTTTAAAGATCACTATATTTTACCTATTGAAAACAAACATTGAAAAATAATTACATATTAAATATTACAAGTAAAATTTTCCAGTAAAATTTATGTTAAAACAATCAAAGCCTACAAAAAATTTATTAGCAATTAGTAATGATTTGTTAAAAGAGAGAAAATCCAAAATTAGATTAAATTAGAAGAGAATGTGTTGTGTACGTATAAGACATTTGGGTATAAAACAAGTCCCAATAAATATAAATATACTATAAGAAATCATAATTAAAACAACCCTAATTCCTGTACCTGACCTTGAAGTTGGTCATGACAACAAATCCCAATTTAAAGAATTTGTAGGAATGATTCTTTTTAGTATGCTTTTCCTTTATTAAAAAAACATGCCTCCGGCCACATCTCTCTTTAATAATTCAATCACCTCTTCAATAAAAAAAGAGAATGATACCCAAAAAAAAGTAATAAAGGAATTTAAGGAAGGCCCTCTTAATTTCCATATAAAATGGTTATTTTCATGTAAATTATAAAAAAAATGCATTAAAAAATAAAAAAAATTCATGGAATATATTATTTACATAAAAGATTTTACAATAGAGGCAAAATTGTATTGATATAGAATTTCAAATATGATGTATGCAACAATTAACATGGCATTTTTATGACAGAAACATAATTTTTCACTCTTTGTCATTTGTGGAATTGGCCGAATGAGTCAACTACAAGTGATGCTGATGGTTATTCTACAAAATATTCATAAATTAAATTTATTTTTTTCACTTGACTTTTGAGAAAAAAGTATCTCTAAGCCATTGGAGTACGGTACACTAAACACACTCTATCTTTTTCCTCTTCACATTAAATGACCTTTCTGCCCCTATTTACAAGACCAATTCGTTGCCCCTCATTGGTGTGCTACTGCTCCCCTATATGCTGAGAAAATCCTCTCCTGACTTTTTATTATATGGGTTATTCTCCATATAACCAGACATGGTTGCACAGAATTTGTAACCATTTTTTTGTGTCACCTAAGTGTTAGGTGACATGGTTTAAATAAGACAAAAGGGCCATTATATATGGGTCTAATTCTGAAGTTATAATGTAAGGAATTTTAATTACAAGCATAGAATTTTGAAGCATAAGTTCACACTTAGGTGCATAAGTTCACATTTATGCTACGTTTGGTATGTATTTTAGGAATGTATTCTGATTCTATTGTAGAATGAATGGATTAAAATGTGAGATATTTCTATTCTAGACTCAAAGTGAAAAAAATAAAAATTATGGTAAAAAATAGATTTTAGAAAAAGCTATGTTCTTTTATCAAATTCTAGAATCCAAACTCAGAAATGCACTAAAATATCTTCCAAGAATGCATACTAAAGGCAGCACTAATTTTACATATAAAAAACTTCACCAGCAATTGATGCATTTCATCACCAATTTAATTGGACAATGAATTATAAAATATGAGAGTTGAATCTCCATATTCTTTGTACATACCCCTATTTTGAAAACTTCTAAATCTAGGTAATTTGTCTCTATATTTAATCACATAAGCTATAGAATGCACTCAAACCTAGCAATAAAAATGGCACTAGTTGAAAATCCTAATATGGCCTTTAGATGTTCATTTTTAGTTGCAAAAACATAGATTATGGAATTTTTTAGGTTGAACCTGCAGTATAAAATTGTAGGCCTCCAGTGACTTGCTATTTGTCATACGTTCAAGATATGATCTAATATGATTAAGTCCCACCTTAATTTTTGTATACACCAAACCCCATAAAAAATAACTTTTTTTTTAAATCTTATTTAAATTTCTTATTATTTTTCAACTAACTCAAAAATAGATAACATAATCCCACTTTTCTGTTATTTTTGTTCTAATTATTCTCTTTCATGAGACCTGTTAGGGGTAAATATAAACCCTCGAATGGACACATGACACGTGTAAAGTGACATACGACTAGTCAACAAAGCTCAAAAGATCACCCCTCAAATAATCAGACGACACGTGGACAACAAAGAGATGATTCGTCAACGAGGACAAAATAGAGAAGAAAAAGGACAAAAACGGGGCATTATCAATATTCATAAGGGCAAAGATGGAATTATACTCCATAACCCCGCATGACGTCGAGCAATAACTAAGGTTATAAATACCCCAACCACCAAAAATCAAGAGGATGTCAATATTTTAATAGCTTGTCCCCTACTTGCTCTAACACCTTTCTACTCGGTCTCGGACTAGTGGTATTTACTATAACTTTCTTACCCCGCTTATCATCTAAAGATCAGGCTTAACCCTAATTATCTGTCATAAAGTTCTGACTTTAGCATCGGAGAGGTTACAAGGCAACAAACCCGACCCCACCTTTACTCTGTTCACTTCGTCAGTAGGTTGGACCACGTGGAAGATCAAAGGCAAGCGAATTCTAGCAGTAACAGGACCTTGTTGAGCAATGGATTACAATGAGTCATATGATAATTTTATAAGGGACAATAACTTGATTCCTAAGGCTTTATTATTTCGTTGTAAAATTTTCCATGCAAATAAAATTTTCAATGAAAAATCTTCATGTAAGATTTATTTGCCTTTGCATTTTATATTTAAGTAAACACAGAAAATCTTTTTTTTTTACAAGAAAATTTTTCTTTTTCCACTATTTTACGTGGAAACAAATACAGCTTAAATTGCAATGCTGAAATGTGAGATGAGTAAAACATAAACTTCAGGAAGACAAGGGGGCCAAACCAGGTTCAAACCGATGACCTTTTAATCTGCAGTCAAATGCTCTATCACTGAGATCTGGACTCCTTTAGGGGTTTTTTTTTTTTTTTTTCACATTTTGACAATGGGGAAATGTTAGAAATTGAGGCTGAGGAAATAAGAGGGGAGACACGGGGAGAGAGGATCTTTGTAAATATGGAATGGTTATTTCATGTCGATCTTTCCTGACTAGGCATGGTTGGCAGAGCAACTTTAAATAAATTAAAAAAAAAAAATTTAATTGTTTATTTACTTTGTGCTCCAATTTAAAAGAGAATTCTATATTTGCATCTTAGGGAATAGGCTGAGAGCTTTCAATCAGAGTCTTTCGTTTAATCCAGAACATAGTTTTCTTTCTCCCATGTTGAAGAGGAATATCTCCAACAATGAGTTCACTCGCGCTAGATTAGGGTTATAATAGGATGAACAGTTTCGACAATTCTAATATGTAAACAAAGTCATTAATGATCTTGTTTGTTGGTTTTCTTCAACCAAAGTGAATGAAAGCTTTCCCCTTTGATCCAAGTAAACTATTAAAGATCCCATTTTGCTGCATATTATATCCAATGAGGAATAACATCATGGTTGCATGTTGTAGAAGGACAATTAAGAGAGAAATTTAAAATAAATTAAAAAGAAAAGAATGTCAAGATTGAAATTCTTAAATTCTTAAAGGCAAAAGTTTTTCTGCTATTCCAATCGAACGCGGGCGGCAAAGATCAACATCAAATACCTTTACTTATTATGAAGTTTCGTTTTTACCCTTCCTAGAGATGTAAATGGATTGAATTCAAATAGAATACACCATTATTCGAATTCCAATCAGATTATTAATTACCCAATCTGAAATTCAACGGATGTATAAAAAAAACAAATTCAAATATGATTCATAACTTGATATCCTATTAAAGTCCAATTTGAATTTAGAAAGAAATAATACTGTACACACTACATTATTTTTTAAATGTATATACGATATAACCATTCAAAAACACAAAATTATAATTTTATTCTTTACTCATAATTTGTCATCTTATAATTTACATCTCCATATGGAACTTGTCCATATGCAAGAATTTATGTTTGTATATTTGATCTGTTTGGGTAATATCCAAATTCACATCCGAAAAATGATCATACTATCCAAATTTACATCCAAATCCTAATTGAATGTTTAGATTCTGATCATCTAAACGGATGTGAATGCAAATAAAATCCGAATATTCAACTATCCGTTTACATCTCTAACCCTTCCTTCCCATCTCCTCACCCCCTATTTAGAACCGAGAATATTTCACCATTTTCAAATATATATATATATATATATATATATATATATATATATATATATATATCAGCTTAATAAATGAGGGGAATATATGAATGAAATCAGAAGCGAAAGCAGATTACGAATATTCTTCCACTCATCATTGCGAAAAATACGTAAATAACAAAGTGATAAACTGAACTGCAAAAAAAAATCCAAACCTGGTCAAGTTGATGGGGTTGAAGAAGACGATCAGTGACCGAACGAGCCCTAGATAAGCTCCAACTCGATCCCGGAACAGAAGCGGAACGGTCTAATTTAAGTTTACCATTATGCTGATGAGAGAGGATAACCGCAGTGATAAGTTGTTCTTCGGTTATCGAATCCTCAGGCTTTTCTTTCCTGGAAGATCGAAGGATTCTGTTCCATCTTTTGACGGAGCCTGCTGCAACTGGCGGATTTGAAGGTTTATTCTCAACTTCTTTGTGGGACAAACAGGCGTAATGATTTCCCATTTCCACGAGACCTGGAGAGAGAGAGAGAGAGAGAGAGAGTACAAAAGTTGCAGAGAAAATAATTTAAATAGAGAATAAGAGAACTAAGAGAAAAGATGACTTCTTCTGGAAATGACTTTCCTATCATATGAAAATTCAAAGCTTTAACCATTACATCACCCGCGGTTGACTCAATCAAAATAAATCTAGCAACACGCAAAGCCTATCACTGCGGACCCACCTGCCGATAACCTGGAGCAAGAAGCGAGTCTTAGGTCCCCTCTCATGACATTCTCGCTCTTGGATTTTATTGATTTTATCTCAGTAGGAGCAATTTGAGACTTAAATCTAGTTCGATTCCAAGCTCCCAGAGAGTGAATCAAACTCTATTTGCCTTTGATATCCCAAATTTGGGAGCTAAAAGAATTAATTCTCGTTGCCCCAGAGTAAATGAAACACAATTAAAAAAGGGAGTCGGGCCAAAACGAAAGCTTGACCGCCCCCGCCACCACCACCCACCACCACCACCACCACCACCACCAGATTGTTAGGGGAAACACAAGACTTTTCTCTCGTGTATGCAAACCAATGGAGAACACAGCCACAAATATATACACAAAAATATAACAACAGAAATAATTTAAAAAAAAATTAAACCACAAGAGACACACCAATTACAATAACCCACTCTTGGGTAATACAATAATTCACCAAAACAACTGGTAATAATCCAAAGTACAAGAATACTCTCATCTCGATGCCGACGTAACAAATACTGAGAAGAACTGCCACTTTCTTTCTTCCCTAAATAGGGAGAATGTTGTCACGTTACAATCACGTACGAGGAATAAAAACTTTTTGCTATGTCTCTTTCTTCTAAGAACTCAGCTTCGGCTCAAATTTTTCTCAAAGCTAGGTTTCATTCTCTTTTTTTAAAACTCAAAAAAGAATTCATGCACTCTTTTTTAAAAACAGCCTTTACCAAAAGGCTTAAATATAGAATACCATATAAAAGGTAAGATTGAGATTGAGTATGAAAACTGTCATCATTAATGTATGGGTCCCCCCTCACCCACGTGAGGAGGAAAACCCAACACAGATTTGGAAACGATTCTAGATTCATTTTTATCAAACGGGATTATATTCTTAATAAACTCTGGAATCAGATCTAGAGCAGCATTATCAAACAGCATTCTTTCTGCTCTCAAAAAACTGACTCTAAAACAAAAGCAATAAAGTGACTCTAGAGAATAGCAATGGATCAAGAGTAGGAGTGTTTATTAATCTCAGGTAGTCACTGAGAGAGAAAGAGAGAGAGAGAGAGAGAGAGAGAGAGAGAGGGGTGAATCAGTTTCTACTAAAATAATCCTAATCAGTTTCCACTAAAATAATCCTACTGAGATAATCTGGCCTAATGTTTTGATCACTGTTGCCAAGAGTTGTTGATCACTTTGTGCTGCCTTGAGCTATCAACAGAGGTTCTCTCACAACCAATTTGTCAAACATATTTCGTAGACACACCAACCACACACCCATAGATATCCATACCAGGGGCTTGGCCTGCCAACTGTGTACACCCAGACTTGCAGCACACGGACTTCTATTCCACACACATAGGCATCCATATATACATCCACAACACAAAAAATAACATGGTTCACCAATCACACACTGTGATGGCTAGTCCACGAGATAATACCCTAACCAGGGTTTCGTATTATACTCAATACGCAATTATAATAGGTGGAGTTTAACTGTTACAACAGCGAGGTGCCACACCACCAAGGTAAGACGAGCTACAACTCAAATATGAGCTACAACCCACATGTCTGCTAAGCCCCAACCCAATAGACTAACAAAACATGAATATATTGATTACAAACCCTTCCCACTAAGCACAAACATCATAATGAGGGTTTGCATGAGAGATTACCTTCCTGGCATACTCACTCCTTTTGTGGAACACTCCACTGAGCTTGTTCACCACTTCTGATGGCTACTTATGCCATATCTTCTGACCACAACTTCTATGGAAGCTCAATAGAAGCTCACAACACTCTTCCTTAGCTTTATTGAGACATTGATGGCAGTAGGAAGTAGGTAGAAGCCAAAAATCAACTTCGAAATGCTCCAACAAGGGTTTTCCAGCAAAACCCTAGTTTTTCTCACACAACCAGTCCTTCAAAGTTGCTCTAATGGATTCAGCTTAAAAAATGGAGAAGGTGGGAACTTGAATCACCTTGATCTGACATCGGACGACCGAGATATGGCCAATCAAAGTTCGGCCTCTCAGATTAAGTCAAATGGAATCTATGAAGATGATTCCGTGCGCCGCATGAATCAGAGCATCGCTGCCTCTGTCGGACAGTACGCTGTTGTTGAGTGTCAATTGGTGGAGACAACATCTTCCAATTTAGGCCGTCAGATCTACAGATGAAGGCGGGATTTATTCTCAGCCTTCCGATATTCCTAAATCACGTCAGGCGCGATTGGGAAACTCTGTAGCCACTGGATTGGCATCACGTGCGCCAGCGTATCATACACACGCTACATTAAAACCCCGAGCCACTTCCATCCAACGCAACGCACCATTAAAAACTACCCCTGTCCAATCCAAAGATTCGCGATGGAATCTGACACGAATCTCTGCGGTGTACTGGATATCGCCTTTTCTTGAGTCATCAGATTTGGATCTGGACTCCGTGGCTTCTTTTTTGCCATGGATTTTGAATCAACCCTCCATCAAAAGGACCAACATGCCCTTATCTTTTAGTCGAATGGCCTCTGTAACCATTTGATTTTTGTTAAGCAACGATTCAGGGTCCATTTTTTCAGTAGGGTCCTAAGGACCCTGCTCTCTGAGGCAAAACGTCGAACACCTCACGGGTGTGCGATGGAGCATGCGCGAGACACATGCGCGCGCGGCATGCTGTTGCTTGCGGTTGTTGTGCATGCGGCACTTCTGAGGCTGCTGGTGGTTGGCCTTGCAAGGCTAGCTGCGCGCTGGCCTTGTGAGGCTGGCTGCGTGCTAGAAGGCCATGTTGCCTTGCTGCTAACCTAGTGCCGCAGGCCTTGGCCATGCTGGCCTGGGCTGGTGTCAAGGTGGTAAGCTACATCATGTGGGACTCACATGGCCCCACTTTCTCTCTCCTCTTTCTCTCTCCTCTTCAGATGCTTTCTTCATGCTGGAGAGTTGGAAAATAAATGCTCAACACTGGCCACACTGCCCACCAACATTGGTCTTCATGGAGACTGCTCATACTGCCACTACTTTGCTCACATACACAGCCATGGTTGCCAACAATAATAACACACTTAGAACTGCCCATGAACTACCCATATCTACTCAACACTGGCCAAGGTTCCAATAGTGTTATCAAACAAGAGTAGGAGTGTTATCAAACGGGACCTTAGCACTCAAATTAGACATGAACCCTTTTAATAACACTATGAATTCTAGATTCCATGGATTCCGACGCTCAGGGAGCATTTGGGAGTAGAATCATGTTTGATAAACTCTGTTGGATTCCAGCTCATAGAGCAGAAGTATTATCAAACGAAGCCGAAATGAACCTATGTGGGACTTTGGTGGAACATCTACTAGTTTAATTTGATTGCCAATGAAGTCATTAGATGCACTGTGAATCCTAACTTCTCTTGTGATTTTGAGATTCAACCTATTATTTTAGACATCATTCAACTTGCTTTCTTGTGAGGATTAATTGTACATTTTCTTTTATTCCGAGGAGGCAAATGAGGTTGCTCACTCCCTTGCTAGGGGGTCTTGACATTTTTGAAGATGTTCAATTGGCTAATTTCCTCTCCCTAGCTCCATGTCTTTGTATCATTGATACTTGGACTTGTTCCCATTTAATTGAGCAATAACTCTCTTTTACCAAAAAAAAAAAAAAAAACTTTAATCAACTAGCTTTCAGCAAAGCAAAGCCACCTAATCCACCATTGGATTCCGAAAGGGATAATGTTTGTTGAGGACCCATTGTCGATCAAGCTTCGGCGTACATTGACCTCAATTCAACCAATCATTTCTGATACCTTACATGTTTCAATTTATTATGCGACATACACCTTTGCGTACAATTCTAAGAAGGCTAACGATGTAGCAGACTCCTTAACCCAGAAGGCTCTGTCGCTGACATGTGCAATAGTATGGAAATGTCCACTCTATGGTTGATGGATCTTTGTAATCTGACATCCATGTGTTCAAAATGTTCTATTGAGCAATATAATATATTAGATATTTACTACACAAAAAAAAAAAAAAGAGGTGAACATGACCTTTTAAAATTGCTCATTGTCTTATTTTCTAAAAAAGTAATTTAAGGCTCTGTTTGTTTTGACATAAAAATTTATAATGTAATATTTCTCGTGTTAAAAAAATTTCCAATATTTTTTTTCAAAAGATAACATATACTGATCTAAGGGAAAATGAAATTTTGTCTTTCTTTTTATTTCTTGGAAACAAACATTAGAAATTTTTTAACATATAAAATGTTACACATAAATTTTTCATATAAAATTTTATGTTAATAAACGGAGCCTAAGCAAAGTTAGAATTGGAGGTACTATAATGGGGAAGTGTCTACATTGTGGAGGTGAAATATGGCCATATGGCTACAACCATCAAATAATATCATTCATTGATCTAATTTATACTAGCAAAATTTGGTTTAATTTGTCAAGCTAGACCAGCACTGGCTAAGCATAAAGAGAGAAAGAAACATCAAATTATATTCATAGATATCCACAATAAATATTTGGTTCGGCTTGATTCAAATGCCAATTTCGGTGCCAAATAAAACTGGCATTGATTTGATAATTGATAAGGTGAATATTCAGCCCATTCAATGCTTGGCATAATGAGTATAGGGACCTCAAAAAAGATTGTCAAGATGATACCTCCATAGGTGTTTGTAGAGTATGATATTTTTTTTAATTACTCCTTATCTTATTCTCATAAGTTATTTAAATCAAGGGTAAAATGGGTTTTCACATGTTATATTAATGTGGTTGCCATTAATGTTGTTATTAGGTAGCATTTTTTTTTCCAAATAGGCATATGAAATGACAAGAATTACTCTCATTAATAAAGCAAATATATTATACAAAGAGGGTAAAAAAGTATGGATAATTTATTTGTAACCAAACCGATTACAAAGGACTATTGTAACCATTTTATTTTGCCCTTGGCCACATCATTTACAATCTCTATTATTGAGGTCATATTTGTAATTTTCTTGCTCCTTTCTTGCCTAATTCCTCTCTTTGCTTCAGAATTGGACACTTTAGAAACCCACCATGCTAGCCGTGAGCTCCCCTGCAGTCTCCTCTTTTCTGCATCTCTCTCTTCCCCCCTTTGCACTGGTGTGATGTGGGTGCACTTCTCATCACAATGGTAACCTTGCCATTGTCGGTATGATGTTGAGTTATGTTACGATCGCAACCGAATTGGAGAACCAGAACCAGCAGGCGTTGAGACGTGGGGATCGAACCAGAAGATCAACCATGGCTCTGAAAGACTATTACACGTAGCCATAAGGGTATTTTAGGAAGAGACACCTGTACCTAGTATTGTCCATAACAGAAAATTGTTAGATGATGAGAGGCGTGATGGGATATCATGTGTAGTGATCATAACCGTTGTAAGGAGCTGTGCTTATAAAGCTCAGAGAAAAAGCCTGAAGGATATAGAATATTATATTTGGTTTATCTTCTTCTTTTCTAATCTGGAGGTGCTACCTCGAAATAGCAAATCCCAACAATTTGGTGCTTTCGTTTAGAGAGATTCTGACTTTACCATGGCGGAAGGAACTCGATTCCGATAGTTAGATGAGGTCGTGAAGGCTTTGGGAGACAATCTTGCCCTGCAAGCTGAACGACTCGATTCTCTACAAACAATAGTTTCTGATCATCGCCAGGCAATGACAGAGCTAACACTACGTGTTATAGCCATGGACAGCCATCTAGAGCAGGCCTTACGGTTGCAAACTTCACCTGGAGAGCAGCGTTTCCCCACAAATCATTCATCCCCTTCTTCTACGACCGCCACCCAAGTCGAGCACAAATCATCATCGATCTCTCAACCCCCATCCTCTGCTACCGGCGGTTTCCAAACTCACACTGTTCTATTGGATTTTTCGCGGTTTGATGGTGCGGACCTTGTTGGGTGGATTTTTAAAGCGGAGAGATTCTTTGATTACCATAGCACCACCAACGATCAACGCTTGATGATCTCCTCTTTCCACATGGACGGACCCGCTTTACAGTGGTTCCAGTGGATGTCACGCAACACACAGTTCACTTCATGGAGTATGTTTACCAGATTACTGGAGATACGCTTTGGACCATCAGACTTTGAAGATCCTGTTAGGATCAGGAGAACACAAACAAACAAGAAGCACACGAAGAATTAATGTGGTTCAGCACCCCATCGTGGGATGCCTACGTCCACCAGAGAAAAGAGTGACTTTCTTCTATTCCCAAGAACAGTCTATAAAATTCTCTACCTGACAGGCCTATCTCATCTGTCAGCCTTACAGCGTTCCAGCTATCCACTGTCAGAGGAGAATCCTCTACAGCCCTTGTAGCCTTACCTAGGTTTTCCCACACAGAGACAATTTATAGGGAAACCTAGAAACCCTAATCCCACCACAATTATAAGTTTAACCCTATACATGTAATAGACTCATACCCTAATACAAATACTACCCTTATAATTGTGTGGATCCCACAGAATACAAGACACCAACCCAATAAATCTCCACCTGGCTTGGATTCTGCAAACCACCTTGAAGAAAACCCGTTGATGTTGATTCTGTAAATCCGCCTCTGCCAAAATGCTACACCCAAACCAGCATAGCCCACACCCCGTCTGGGTGTCCTGTACAGCTCACCGCCGCACGATGTGAAGTGACTCCATCTCTCCCACTGCTGCAGTATCATCGGAAAGATCACCGTCACTCACAGTCCTCCTACAATTCCAGTTGCATCTGGAACCCGAGTCTCTCACCACCGCACCTCCAATGCAGACCTTGAGAACCGACTCCTCATTTCAGCCCTTTGCAACTCGAATTGCACCTGGAACCCAAGCCTCTCACCTCTGCACCTCCAATGCAGACTTAGAGATCCGACTTCTTGTCCCAACCCACCAGTACTCCTTTACCCCACGGTGCAACATAAACTGACCATTATGTGCATCGTATCGGGATTCAATCCCGCCGTCAGATCCGACACCCGTTCCAACTAGATCTGCCAAGCCATTGAAAACCATCGCTGCCACACCTGAGTCAAACTCTGCAAGTCTTGACTCCATGATCCCTGCACATGCGATGATAAGAAGAATCATCTTCCCAACCTGAGATTCCCCTCCATCTCTTCTTGTCGGCACAAAACTACTATTTGAAGAAACAAAGAGATGCAGAAATTTCACCCAAAGAAACAGAGGCTGCTGTACAGAGCGAATAACTTGACTTAGAAAACTCTAATAAAAAATATGACCGTACAGATTGATGAACTATGTGTCCTCTACCTTCTGTCCAAAAATCAACCCAATCGGACCACGGATGGCCTCCCGATTGTCTGCTTTATCACGGCTGTGCAAATCACCTACGCCCAGAAAAACTGCTACTCTCTTTTTCTTATTCTTATGATGCTAAACCCTAACCCTAATCCATTTTTGTCCTATTTAAAAGATTAAATACAAGGCAAAAAAGAATGGGTTTAAAATACACAAAGGTTTGGACCTTTATCTACAAACCCTAAGCATCATTGTACTAGGGTTTCCCATGGAAACCCTTCTCATGGATTCAGTCCTTTTTTTTTTTTCTTCTTCTTCTTCATACTGCGTACCTCCTTCGTTCTTCAAAGAACCCTAGCTTTGATACCACTTGTTAGGATCGAGAGAATGCAAACAAACAAGAAGCACACGAAGAATTAACGTGGTTCAGCACCCCATCGTGGGATGCCTACATCCACCAGAGAAAATAGTGACTTTCTTCTATTCCCAAGAACAGTCTACAGAATTCTCTACCTGATAGGCCTATCTCATCTGTCAGTCTTACAACGTTCCAGCTATCCACTGTCAGAGGAGAATCCTCTACAGCCCTTGTAGCCTTACCTAGGTTTTTCCACACAGAGACAATTTATAGGGAAACCTAGAAACCCTAATCCCACCACAATTATAAGTTTAACCCCATACATGTAATAGACTCATACCCTAATACAAATACTACCCTTATAATTGTGTGGACCCCACAGAATACATGACACCAACCCAACAGATCCCCAAGGAGCCTTGTCCAAGCTCACACAAACCTCCTCTGTCGCAGCCTATCAGACACAGTTTGAGCTCTTAGCCAACCATACTTTGGGAGTTTCCCCTGGTTTTTTGGTGAGCTGCTTCACCTCTGGCCTGGCCCCCTCAATAGATTGGGAAGTGATGTCATCCCGTCCTAGCACCATGGCAGAAGCCGTTAGGTTGGCTCGTCTCCGTGAAGTGAAGCTGACAGAGGCACGGCGGTCTTGGTCGAAACCTACGAGTAACTGCTTTCCTCCACCATCATCGATGCCGCCTTTGGTACCCCCTATTCTTCTTGCTCCTACGACTGCAGCCCGATTTCCCATCAAGCGATTGACGCCAGCCGAGATGCAGAGCCATAGAGACAAAGGGCTTTACTACAACTGTGATGAGAAATTCTCCCCTGCACATCATTGTAAGACTCGTCATTTATTTCTCTTGTAGTATACTAGTGATGATGAAGACATTGAGCCAGATTCGAACTTAGCTATTGAGCCTTTAACAGATCCACCTTTAGATGAGCTCAATGCACAACCCCAAGCCCCAACTACATCAGAGATCTCGTATCATGCTCTGGCTGGGTACCACTCCTTTGCAACTCTCTGTTTTATGGCAAGTATCCAAGGAACCCCTGTTCAAGTGCTAGTTGACAGTGGAAGCACTCATAACTTTGTGCAGAGTAGAGTAGCAAGGTATTTGGGATTGGCCATGGAATCCTCCAGACCTCTAAGTGTCCTCGTGGGTAACGGAACTACTTTGCAGAGCGAAGGGATTATCAAGGGATTAACCGTCAAGTTCCCATATCACACTGCCACTATTGAGGCTGTAGTGTTTCCTCTTGTTGGAGTTGACTTAGTTTTCGGAGTCTAGTGGCTCTCCCAATTGGGACCAGTGGTTTTCGATTATGAAAGCAGGACTTTAGAGTTTGCTGATGGGGATCGTCAAGTTCGATTAACAAGTGAACCTAGCTTTGCTTCATCTCAGTTGTGTCTAAATGGCGTCCGACGATTACTGGGTACCGATTCTATCACAGCTTTGTTTAGCTTGGAACTAAAACCACAGAGCCCTATCAAGCTCCCATCAAATCCGACAGCATTGGAATTACTCTTACAAAAATACTCCCAAGTTTTCTAGACCCCAATAGGCCTTCCACCAGAGCGCGAGCAAGACCATTGGATTCCCCTTCAACCCGGTCTGTCAATGTCCGCCCTTACAGATACCCACACTTCCAGAAAGATGAGATCGAACGAATGGTGGCCAAAATGATGAAGGATGGTATCATACAAGTCAATACTAGTCCATTCACATCTCCAGTGTTGCTTGGTTAAGAAGCGCGATGGCACTTGGAGATTTTGTGTCGACTACAGAGCCTTGAATGCTGCTACTGTCAAGGACCGATTCCCCATACCGACGGTGGATGAATTGTTGGACGAGCTGCATGGCGCAAAGTTCTTCTCTAAGCTCGACCTATGCTCAGGTTACCATCAAATCAGAGTCCATGCTATCGACGTCCCAAAGACGGCATTCCGAACACATGACGGGCACTTCGAGTTTCTTGTGATGCCATTCGGCCGCACTAATGCTCCATCCACCTTTCAGGCCACAATGAATTTGGTCTTTCGACCATTCTTACGGTGCTTCTTGCTAGTATTCTTTGATGATTTACTTGTCTATAGCTCTACTTGTGATAACCATTTGTTTCACCTTGAGAAGGTATTACAGCAGTTACAAGCACATCATCTGTATGCTAAGTTATCCAAATGCTGCTTCAGCTAGACTCAAGTAGAGTATTTGGGCCATATAGTTTCTGATAAGGGAGTTTCAATGGACCCTGAGAAAATAGCCCCCATGCTCCAATGGCCTGTTCCTATTTTAATACGAGAGCTGAGGGGTTTTCTCAGACTCACCGGCTATTACCAAAGGTTCATCGCGTGATATGCGCACATAGCAGCTCCCCTCACGGACCTCCTGCAGAAGGGCCCCTTCATCTGGGGTGATGCGGCCCAACAGGATTTTGACAGATTGAAAAGTGCCATGACAACGACAGGTGTACTAAGGCTGCCTGATTTCAGCATCCCTTTCACGGTGGAGGCTGATGCTTTGGGAGTGGGTATCAGAGCAGTGTTATCTCAAGTCTCCCACCCGATTGCGTATTACAGCCAAAAACTTTTGCCCCGTATGCAAGCCTCGTCAGCATATGTTTGTGAGATGTATGCAATCACCAAGTTCGTGCGGCGTTGGAGACAGTATTTGTTGGGCCACCAGTTTATCATTAAAACCGATCAGAAAAGTTTAAAGGAGTTGACCGAACAAACCGTTCAAACCCTGAAACAGCATCAGTGGCTATCAAAGCTTCTAGGGTATACTTTCGACATATTGTACCGACCCGGCTCTGATCATATTGTGGCAGACTCTTTGTCACGGGCTGTCACACCCCAATTCTGATCCAACCAGAATGGTGTGAGTGAACCGTCATTGAACCAACGGTTCACACCAGGATCTCGATTAGGCCGTGTCCACTAATACAAACCATTACACATAACCACAATCAGAATATAAATATACAGCGGAAGACTTTAAATAGAATGAACTGAGTATCTATTAATAACTTAAATAAATATCTCATTATCCAAATCCAACCACATAAAATAATATCCATACATCCATTTAATCCAACCAAAAATAAATAAAAGAAACAAATAAAATCCGATCAAAGGTACACGCAGAAAGGGCACTCGCATGAAGCGTCATGCTCGTCCGCTCCTGCCTGTACACTCAAAGTAGCAACGTCACCATACGCCGAAGCGTTCACATAGTCATCAACAGTGTAACCTGCATCAACATCTAAAACAATGTATATACAAAGGGTGAGCTCACAACACATTTCGATAAGACAATCGACAGTTTCACAATATTATGCATGAGTAACAATCATTTTATGCGGTGGTCCAGTTTTAAGTTTGTAATGTGCTATAGAAAGGTTTGGTGGCCCCCCGCACCTCTATACACGAGTGTGTGGCACCTCATGGTTCACACCCCCATTGGCCCACATGCACCCATCATGGAATAGAGATAGAGCTAAGATACCCACGTACCTCCCCTGATACTCTACCCATACCAGTACCTAAGCCCCTACTGGCCAGGGCTCACAAACTGGGCTCGCAACTAACCAATCCTATATGTCATCAATGTACGCTCTATCCCAGCACAGCCGTCTACGGCATAGAGATAGAGCTAAGGCATTCCCACACCTCCCCTGATGCCCTATCCGCAACTAACTCACTAAGATAGAAACAATACACAGGTAGACCCTATCTCAACATAACTCCCTACGGCATAGAGATAGAGCTAAAGCATCGTGGACAAGCCAGCGTCGACTCGGAGACCACGAGTACCACATAACAATTGGCCGGGACAACATCAATATCGGAGACCACCGTACCACGACCTTCCCCTGATGCCCCACCCGTACCGAGAGCATGTTAAGACAGAATACTACAAAAGATGCTAATGTGAAGAGCGATCCCAGGCCCATGCCCCACTCTACACACTAACGAAAACAATCACATGCCTAACAATCACATCCTATCAATGCATGAACAGTAATAATAATTGAAAGTAAAGGATGACATGTGAATATGCACAAACAACACATCTCATATAATCAGGTGATTAACAACAATTTACTGTCCCTTAATTGTTAGGTTTAGGTCAGATTCCCTTACCTGACGCTCGTTCGATAACTTCCAAACGATAAGTCACAAAGTCCTACAATATTATTAGGGTCTCATTAGAATATACCGCTTAGGGTTTCATGTTGGTCGGAAACCAACAAAGTTACAAAATACCCTCACAGAGCTGACTGGTGGCATATACCGGTCGCAGCTCTGTGGGAAAGACTGGCGACTAGTATGGTTAGTCGGTCCCCACAGACCAGACTCCCGAGGGATACCGGTGGCAACATACCGGTCGCACCATGTGCAACCGGTATAGTCGACCGGTATGTCTCCGGAAGACCATACATGGGTTTTCGACTGTCGTCGATCATCCTCCATGGATTTCCAAGGTTTCTCCTATCCATTCTAAGTCTAAACTTGGAGTTAGAGTTATCCCCAACTCATTCAAGTCTCGTTTCGATGAATATCATCTCGAAACTCGAATCTAGAGTTTGACGACAACTTAAGATTTATTGGCCAATTTAGGGTTTTAGATCAATACCTACTTTGCATGGTATTGATCCACCCACACAACTAACATAGGATAAGAAGAATAGTTAAAACACTTACCGTTGACTGGCGTAGCGTGAGTTTCGTCGAACGGTAATGGCGGCACCTTCTTCTTCCTCCTAGCTCCTTCTCCTTTCCAACCTCTTTCTTTTCTCTAGGGTTTGCGAGAGACAATGGAAAGGATTTGAGGAGGCTTAAGGGTGTATTTATAGGCTAGATTTAGGGTTTAGTAACCCTACTAGGATTAGAAAACTTTTAGGATTCGAAATCAGGAAAGTGGGACCCTCAGAAGTCAATTTTTGGATTCTCGCACTTAGCTGCGCAAGCCATACCGGTCGACCGGTACCAAGACCGGTACCATCGACCGGTCAACATAAAATGATGACTATTAGTCGTCTTTGGTCCGATTTCATACCTGTTTGTCATCCGCCTGTCCCGTCTGGCCCGGTGATGATCGGAAGACCTGCTACGACACAAAACCAAGGTTTAGACCGGGTTTACGGAGTGCGGGTCTTACAACTCCCCCACCCTTAAAAGAAATTTCGTCCCCGAAATTTGCATGTAGGTTTCACACGGGCCCCAACATCAACTAATACCATGCTAGCCTTGAGTGGGCCTACTTTGGACATAGTGGCCTAGTTATGGGAGGAAGTATGCACTTTTCTAGATTTGCAAGCCCTTCGTGATGAGATCTTACATGACCCAGCAGCCCAAGCCAATTACTCTTATCGTCATGGGCTTTTATTCTACAAGAACAGACTGGTACTCTCACCAACTTCCAACCTTTGTGACACTCTCCTTAAGGAATACCATTCATCCCCAATCGGAGCTTACGCTGGTTATCTGCGGACCTATTCCCACTTGGCTGCCAACATCTTCTGGCCAGGTCTCCGTGGAGCTGTCAAGGATTATGTTGCAAGGTGTCATGTCTGTCAACAAGTAAAGTCATCCAACACCACCCTAGCCGGACTGTTGCAACCTCTCTCTATTTCGTCTCGTGTGTGGGAGGATGTCGCCATGGATTTCATCACCGGCTACCTCCCTCCTCTGGAAAATAGCAATTCTTGTGGTTATAGACCGGCTGTCGAAATATGCCCACTTTTGCCCATTATCTCCCGATTATACCAGCAGTAAAGTAGCAGAGGTCTTTGCTAATAATATAGTTCGGCTTAATGGAATACCGAGGTCTGTGGTCAGTGATCATGACCCTTTGTTTGTAAGCCGATTTTGGCGCGACCTATTCCATCTTTAGGGTACCACACTTGCAATGAGTAGCGCCTACCACCCTTAATCAAACGGGCAATCCGAAGCTCTGAACCGTTGTGTCGAGATGTATCTCCGCAGCTTCAATGGATAATCCAACGCAGTGGGCTCGTTTCATTCCTTGGGCGGAATATTGGTATAACACCTCATTCCATACTGCCACCTCTATGACTCCCTTTGAGGCCCTATATGGCAGAACCCCACCGGTGTTGGCTCATTATATCCCTGGATTAGCTCAGACGGAGGCTGTTGATTAGGACCTCACAACTAGAGATTATATCCTTCGTCGTCTCAAAGCCAACTTAATTCGTGCTTAGGGCCGAATGAAAATACATGCCGACAAGAGACGGACTGATAAACAGTATGAGGTGGACGATTGGGCCTATGTCAAGTTGCAGCCGTATCGACAATTGACTGTAACCCACCAAAATCACCCTAATTAAACTGGGATGGAGGTTTTTTGGGCCCTTCCGTATCATCGCAAAAATTGGAATCGTAACGTACAAGTTAGCTCTTCCTGAAATGGCTCGAATCCACCCTGTATTCCACGTCTCTCAACTCAAGTTGTGTAAAGGGGATCCAGCCCTGCAGTTAGCACCTCTCCCTTTGCTGGCCCTCGACGATAAGGCACTTCCTACACCTGCTGCAGTACTGAACTATCGTCATCTGCGACGTCAAGCTCAGTGGATTCCTCAGGCTCTAATACAGTGGAAAGGTCTTCCCTTGGACAAAACTTCTTGGGTTGGCGTTCCGTTACTCAGGCAGTGCTACCCAACCTTGAACCTTGAGGACAAGGTTCTTACGGAAGGATATGGCAATGTTACGACCGCAACCGAACCAGAACTAGCAGGCATTGAGACGTGGGGATCAAACCAGAAGATCAACCATGGCTCTGAAGGACTATTACACGTAGCCATAAGGGTATTTTAGGGAGAGACACCTGTACCTAGTACTGTCCATAACAGAAAGTTGTTAGATGATGAGAGGCGTGATGGGATATCATGTGTAGTGATCATAACCGTTGTAAGGAGCTGTGCTTATAAAGCTCACAGAAAAAGCCTGAAGGTATGATGTTGAGTTATGCATAGGAACCTCTTCAATCAACCAGGTTTATCGCCTTAGCATTACTAGTAGGAAGTTGGAAAAAGTGTATTTGATATCTATTACATGGAATGAATAATGATTGACCTTGCATACATATTTCATCTAAAACCAAGGTCCGAATAAAATATAAGGTATGAACTCCTTTGATTATAGAAACAAAGGATTGGGGAGTTGGGGTGGGGTTTAATTTAAAAATACTTCCTTTTGATCAAAGTTGAAATGGGTCATCCCATTCTACTTAGGAAGAACATGAACCTCCCCAGGAACAAAAATAGTCACATATCAGGCTTATCACCACCGGTGGGTTCAGCTTCACTCTCACTCTGATCCCTCTATTCATTAATCTTACTACTACTAGTGTTACTACTATCGGATGTGCATGCCTTGTGGCTATTCTCACCCCGATACCATCTTCTTTGCCAAATGTAGCGACTCTTCTGCTGTCCTTAGCAGCTACAAAATTGCTGCCAAGTTGGTGCGCATCACACAAATCTGCAACACAAATGATTCAATTCTCCTGAATGCATCCCCCAGGAATCCAACGCAAGTATTTGAATCACCAACACTTGTAAACCTTAGGAGGAAGTTGACTGAAACGTTGGAAGGGACAGCGTGAGCGAAGGCCGGAACCATGTCCAAGACCTTGAGAGTCGCTGGAATCGACATGATTCTTGCACTCGGCTTCTCCCTCCCACTTCTCGTTTCTCACTTTCTCCTTCTAGATTGCAAAATTACATGTTTAGATTTTTTCTTATTACTTGTAGAGAGTAAAAAGAGTCCGGTTACATTGCAACCAATTTGGTTACAAACATACTCATCCAAAAAAGTAAGGTGCTAAATTATTATTATTATTATTTTTACCAAAAAAATTATTATTATTATTATTATTATTATTATTATTTTTGTTTTTGATAAGAAGGTGCTAAATTATTTCATACCCTATAAAGTGTAAATGAAAAAATCATGTACATAAATACGGGAAATTCTTATTGCTAGTGACTAGAGTGAAGTCATAATAAGGTAGCTGTAGGGGATGGTGTGGCTGGATCACCTCCTTTTCAAGGAGAGCTAATGCATGTTGGATATTTTGGTTTGACATTGTTTCACACCCAAAAAGAAATGAGCTTCGTCTGAGTTAAGCTTGGAGATGAAAGTCTTCTTTCGTTTCTCAATGGTGAAGTAAGACCAAGCTCATGAGTTATTATCCTATGTCAAAACAAATTGATAAGATCCCCTTTTTTAGTCCCCAAAGAAGGTGTACTATTGGAATGAGATTAGAATTTTATATTTATTTATGCTAGAGTCTCTGATATGTGTTGGACTCTCACACAATTGTGGAGGTTTGTGTATTTAAAATATTACATGGGATTACAAAAAGAATTCCTACTCAAATTACATGGGATTACAAAAAGATTTGCAAATCAAATTACATGGGATTACAAAAAGATTTCCTACTCAATTGTTCTACCAATATCTACACCTATTTAAGCAACACAATTTTCAGTGTCTGTCTTTACATATTTGTAGCAATTGTGATTGAGCTGTATTTGAGAATATTCTGTTATCCTTGTGTTGACACCCTGTCCAATCAGTGCAGTTAGTGTTGTCATTGTTGGCAACCCAAGCAGAGAAAGTGATTTGGAGGAGAGAGAGTATCTGTAGGACTCTCCAGTCGGTCAAGCGACCAAAGAGAATGAAGCTTAATTGATGAAAAGTCCATCCGAAGTGGAGAGAAAGAAGGGAGAGAAAGAAGAGAGAGAAAGAAGAGAGAGAAAATGGAAGAGAGAGAAAGAGGAGAGAGATGGGTGGGGACCAGGTGGGTCCCACCTTGGGTGGCCAGGCCAGCATGGCATACAGCCCAGGCCAGCGATCGGAAGCCCGCGGCACCAGGCCAGCAGGCCTTGCCAGCATGCCGGGCCATGCCACAAGCAAGCCAGCAGAAGACGCCACAGCGAGGGCCACGCCACGCAGGGGCCACGCGGCGGCCCGCGGCGCAAGAGGCATGCCTCGCGCGCGCAAGCCAGCCGCTGCGCGCAAAGGCATGCCGCGCGCAAGGCTTGCTCGGCAGCACCGCGCCAGCGAGCCCGCCGCACGCGGACAAGTCGGCGCCCAGCGCCGCCACGCAGAAGCCAAGCCCGGCGCGACGCAGCCGGCAAGCCAGCGCGCGCATGCGCCGGGCGAGGCATGCACGCAGCCTGTTCGACGAAATGCCGCAATGAAGGAAAATGTCCGAACCTTACTTTGGAAAAAAATCGACTTACGGGGCATTACCACACATTCACAGGGGTATTTTGGTCATTTTGAAGAGAGAATATTCGAATGGGTGGCTTGGATCAAGCCACGGCAAGCAAGATTCCAAATGGAGGGCTGTCAAAAATGCGGGATCTAGTATAGCGTCAAATTCGGCGCAAAGATTCCATCGCGAGCCTTCCGAGTGGCTGGAAGCAAGATTAAATGGTGGGTTGCGTCGCACGGGAGTGGATCCCTGATTCGGTGGAGCGCATGCATGATGCACATGCGCATAAGATGCGCATCCGAAGGCTAAGGAGGCTTCCGATTGCACCGACGCCGATGAAGCCAATCGGACGGATCCGAGAAGATCCCGCCACTCTGACCCATCCAACGGTCAGATTACGAAGATTCTCTTTCCGCCAATCAACGGACGACAACGACGTACGTTGCGTCAGATGCGGCGTCGCTATGGTGCGTCGCGGCGCACCGAATCAAGGCCGGAGATTCCATTTGGAATAATCTCACTGGCCGAACTTCTTTTGGCCATATCTTGGCCGTCCGAGCTCCGATTGAGGCGATTCAAAAACTCACGGCTTTCTCTCTCCGTGTAGAATCTGCTGAAATGAAAAAAATCAAGGTTTTGAAGGAAAGAGCTGCGGGTTTTGGGGGAAATGGTGTTTTGGAGCTTTCTTTAAAGAGCAAACCTCTCTTCACCTTCTTCCTTCTGATACACATGGGTATTTGAGCAGTTTGGAGTGAAGTGTGAGTATGAGTGACAGTTTGATGTGACTGATGGTGTGCGAGATGCGTTAGAAGAAGGCCGAAGGTCCATTCCATTGACGAAGCGTATCTATTACTACTGGAGAGCTTGGAACATCCATTTGATGAGAACTAATCCTTCGTGATCACGCCGGAAGGTAATCACGCACACAAATCCTACTTATTGTATCAGAGATATATGGGAAGGGTTTGTAATGATTTTTGATATCCATTTTGTATAACCTGTCAAGTGGGTGCTTGACTGGAGTTGGGGTAGGTGCCTCGAGCATAGTTGTAGCTGTGAATGCGGTTGATGTTGTAGCATCAGGGTTGTAGGTGCAACCGTAGCATTTCTGTTGTGTATCGGGTATATACGAAACCCTGGTTAGGGTATTGCCCCGTGGAGTAGCCATCACAATGTGTGATTGGTGAACCACGTTATATTGTGTGTCCCATGCGTGTGATTGTGATTGTGGAATAGAAGTCCGTGTCCTTGCGAGGTCCGGGTGTACACACTTGGCGAGACCAAGCCCCCGGTATGGATACCGTGGGTGGGTGGTTGGTGTGTGCACGAAATATGTTTGATAGATTGTCTCGCGAGAAGGTCTCAAGAAATCAGCTCAAGGCAAGCATAGCACGTTTTGATCAACGGCTCTTAGCGGCGAAGTGTTCATAGCATCAGGGCAAATCGTTTAGTGAAAAAGTTTTTAGTGGCCACTGATTCACCCCCCCTCTCAGTGTCAACCTGGGACTAACACCTTGAAAAAATTTGATTTTGAGGATATTCTGTTATCTTTGAGAATATTTGACTTTCCCTGAATGTTAAATACCCCATGAATATCGGTAACAATGGCTGAGTTACAATTGATACACCCCTTCAAGCTCGCATGTTGATCTAAGACTGTGAGCTTGTCATGTAGGACATTAAACCGTTGGATTGACAATGGCTTTGTCATAACATCTATCATTTATTCTATACTACAGAGATACCGAACATCTAGTAACTTTTTAAAAACAATATCTCGTACAAAATGGTAATCAATTTCTACATGTTTTGTACAAGCATGTAGTACAGGGTTGGCTACCAAGTATGTGGCACCAATATTGTCACACATAAGGATAAGTGGAGCAGAGGGCTGAAAACCCAATTCTTGTAGTAGATGTTGTATCCAAAGAAGTTCAAAAGTTGTATTTGCCAAACCCTTATACTCTGCCTCAGTGCTTGACCTTGCCACTGTAGGTTGTTTCTTAGAGCTCCAAGAGACCAGATTAGGGCCAAAAAAGATATAGTAACCACTGATGAACTTTCTATCACCTGGGCATCCTACCCAATCGACATCTGTATATGCTATCAACTATATTGTACTTAACGGATGGAAACTTATACCATAAGTAAGAGTACCTTTGATATACCTCAAAATTCGTTTGATAGCTAGCCAATGTGCCACTGTAGGAGTATACATAAATTGACAAACTTTCCCTACTGAATAGGTGAGGTCTGGTCTGGTCAACATCAAATATTGTAAATCTCTTACCACACTACGATAGAGTGTTGGATCATCAAATAAGTCACTGTTGCCCTTATGAAGTTTTACAATGGATGGAGCCATTGGAGTGGAGCAGGGCTTGACATCTTTGAGATCAGTCCAATCAAGTAAGGATAATGCATACTTGGTCTGATTCAAGTGAATGCCTATGGCATCAGTTGTAGCAGAAATGCCAAGAAAATAACTGAGCTGGCCCAAGTCTGTGATTGCAAATTCTTCACCAAGACGTCGGATGAATGTTTGAACATATGAGGAATCATTACCCATAACTAGCAAGTCATCGACATAGATTAAAATGAACAATATCCAATGCCCAGTTCTTTGAATAAACAAAGAAGAATCAGACCTTGAACCACGAAAGCCGAGCTTGAGAAGATATGCACTAAGACGATGCTACCACGTTCTTGGTGCTTGTTTGAGGCCATATAGGGCCTTCTTCAAGTGCCAAACATGATTGGGATGTTGTTCATCGACAAACCCTTGTGGCTGTTGCATAAAGACTTGTTCACTGAGGTTACCATTGAAGAAGGCATTTTGCACATCCAACTGTTGAACAGGCCATGCAAAGGTAACAGCCAAAGATAAAACAAGGCAAATTGTCGTGGGTTTTACAATAGGGCTAAAAGTTTCATCATAGTCAAAACCATACTGTTGTGTAAACCCTCTTGCTACAAGTCTAGCCTTGTACCTCTCTAAGGTACCATCAGACCTAGTCTTCACTTTATAAATCCATTTTCAAGTGACTAAGTTCATATGGGATCATATGGAACAAGATCCCAAGTGCCGTTATGTACCAAAGCATTGAATTCCTATGTCACTACATCACACCAACATGTATCTTTATTGGCAATGGAAAAACAAGTCGGTTCAGTGGGGAGGGATTCACAAATAGGATGAACAAGAGTATGTAGAGCCTTGGGCTTGAAAATATTGTTCTTTGACCAAGTGTGCATTGGTTGCGTGGCCACTGGAGCTACTGTGGTGACTTCTTCAGTTGCAAATACTGATTGAGTTGCAGTAGGTAACTCTGGTACAGTATGTGGTATAGCTGGATTTTCAAAGTGCAATAGTGTAGAATCTAGTGTGGAGTCTATGACTTGTGTGGGGATAGAAGGTGTTGCCAATTCTATTGAAGCAACATGGACTGTTGGAATTTATGCTGGAATTATTGTGGTGCAATCAGAAGATGACATCCCCTATGTGGAAACCATAGGTATTCTTGGCAAATGTTCAATGGCATTGATAGGAACAGGTAATGGCGATAGCAGCACTGGTTGAGACTGTCCCTGTGGAGATGCAATAGTGGGTCGTGGATCCTTAAATGGAAAATGATTCTCATTAAAAATCACATTTCGAGAGATATAAATCCTTTGAGATGCTTGATGAAGACAGAGATATCCCTTATGTTGGGTGGAATACCCAAGAAAAACACACAAGGTAGATTTTGGATAACTTGTTGTTTCTGTATGGTCTTTAAAATGGGTAACACGCACACCCAAAAATTCTCAAGAATGAGTAATCTGGCACTTTGTTATACAACTTCTGAAAAGGAGAGATGTTACCAAGTATTTTATTTGGTGTACGATTGATCAAGTATACAGCAGTAGCAAAAGCTCTATCCCAATACTGTTGTGGCACATTGGCTCGATGCATGAGTGTCAGTCCATAATCAACGATATGACAATGTTTTCATTCCACTATACCATTTTGTTGGTGAATATGTGGACACAAAAACCGATGTTCAATGCCATTAGCTGCTGCTAAATATTTCTTGAATTTCTAAATTCACCCCTCCATCGGATTGCAAGCATTTGAGTTTGGCATTGAACAATCGTTCTACCTGCAACTAAAACACAACAAACATAGACAAAGCTTCAATCTTTACTGTAGAGGATATAACCAAGTATGTCTAGTAAAATTATTCACAAATGCAATGTAATAGCGGTAACCAGAAGAGGAATAAACGGGAGCAGGACCACATAAATCAGAATATATTATTTCCAATGGTGCATTACATCTGGATGAACTGAGGGAAAAAGGAAGACTATGAGACTTTCCTAATTGACAAGGTTCACAAAAATATTTCTCAAATGGAGATACTACGGGTAGAGAATTATTGGTAATAATAGACGAAACAAGTTTATGAGATGGGTGGCCCAAACGATCATGCCACACACTTGGGGAAACACGCACACCGACACTGGTGGAGTAGGAACAAAACTTGGAAGTAGATAAAACTAGTGGAAAATTTTTATGGACAGCACCATTGAAGACATAGAGACGCACCATCGAAGACATAGAGACCATCTTTATTCTAGCTTTGGAGTAGGAACTTCCCCAAGGATAGATCCTTAACACAACAAAAACGAGGGTGAAATTCAAAATAATAGTCATTATCATGAGTAAATTGAGACACAGACAGAAGATTTTTGTTTACAATGGGCACATGATAAAGATGATCTAAAATAAAAGAATGAGAAGGAGTGGAAAGGATAGACGAGCTAGTGTTGGAGATTTGCAATCCTGTTCCATTGGCTACCCGAACTTGTTCATTCCCATGGTATGGATTAGAAATAGACAGATTCGATAAATCAAAAGTTAGATGATCGGTAGCCCCCGAATCAGGATACCAAGAAGAATCATAAGATGGAGCAGATGGTCCCACATACATTGCAGTTTGTGAATAATTACTGACATTTGGTTGCATCATCTAATTTTGTACAAAAGTGGGATTGAACCTTTGATAACAATTAAATGCCACATGACCTACTTTGTTACACAATTGACAGACAATTTTGGGACGATTATTTGTATTGTCATAAGAGAACCGACCTCTACCACGGTTTCTTCCACAGCCACAACCACGGCGTGGTTAAGTGAATTCAGGGGAAGGGGACTTTGTTACTAAATTAGCAGTTGGGGTTGGCAATGCAGGTTCCCGTGAACGGGTTTGTAATATAACCTCATGATTTGATAAGATACCCAAGAAATCATCAAGATCAACCGGATCCAAGCGAGAGGTAATGGAAGTGACTAACCCATCATATTTAGGGCCAAGGCCACTGAGAATGCTAAGTATCATTTGACTGTCAGGTACTGGTTTGAGAACTGCTGCAAGATGATCACCAATATTCTTGGCCTTTTGAATATAGTCAGTCATTGACATTGTGCCTTTCTTCAATGAACGCAGCTACAACTCAAGTTGCATAATCCTTGCCTGAGATGTAGAAGCGTCTCTAATGTAGTCCAGACTGTCCGAGAGGTATCTAAGCCTACTACAAAGGCAAATACTGATTTAGTCAATGTGGACAAAAGGCAACACAAGAGCATCTGATCCTATTGTTGCCAAGTAGCATAAGCTGGGTTGGATTCAGTTGTAGGGGGAAGAACCCTTCGATGCTATGGTTTGAGGCGACACTCAGATGTGCCATCAATGTATTTTAGATAGCCATGGAGCCTGAACAAGGGAAGAAACTGAGCTTTCCATAGTAGATAATTGCTTTTATCAAGCTTAATCTGGAGAACACGAGACATGTTTCCACCGAACCCAAAGGGAGTTGGTGGAGAAACCGTGGAGGACAAGGTAGAAGAAGTCATCGTGAGGGAGGAAGAACTTGGAAAAAAAAAAGAGTATCGTTTAATTGAACGATAGCTCTGATACCATGCTAGAGTCTCTGATATGTGTTATACTCTCACACAATTGTGGAGGCCTGGTGTATTGTATTTATAATATTACATGGGATTACAAAAATATTTCCTACTCAAATTACATGGGATTACAAAAAGATTTCCTACTCAATTGTTCTACCAATATCGACACCTATTTAAGCAACACAATTTCTAGTGTCTATCTTTACATATTTGTAGCAACTGTGATTAAGCTGTATTTGAGAATATTCTGTTATCTTTGAGAATATTTGATTTTGAGGATATTCTATTATCTTTGAGAACATTTGACTTTCCCTGAATGTTAGGTACCCCATGAATATCGGTAACAATGGCTTAGTTGTTACTCTTGATACTTTAAACTTTTTGGACTTAATGAAAGAAAAGGACATCCACAAAAGAGTCCTAATTCCTTTATGCCGACTTTGAAATTCACCGTGACAAATGACAATGCTTTGCCCCTCTACATAAATCTCCTTTTTTTAGTTAAAGATTTGTAAAATTGACTCTTTTTTTCTCCTTCGTGGGATGTAAATGAATAATCGAAAATTTGGATTCAATTTGCATCCGTACCCCATTTAGGGGTACCAGATACGAATTCAAATAATTCAAAATATAATCTATTTAATCTATATAGATATTCACCCAAGGGAGGGAAATCGTTGCCAGGTTACACCGCCCCTACATCACCGCAGGAACCAATGAAAGCGCTTACGAGGGCATCCAATAGGGGTGGGATTTTTCATTTCATGGGCATCGATGGTCATTTCATTATACCTGTGTTTGGGCGGAGGCTCTACACAGTTTGGCAGACTTTTTTTTTTTTTTTCTTCCACTAATAATAAAAAAAAAACAAAGTAGCTAATGCTCTTGAGGATTCTTGAAGATCCTATAGGTTTTAGAGAATGAGGAACGAAGATCATGGTACAACAACACCTAAGAAATCGGAATTCACACACGTCAACTGGAATTTGAATTCAAATACTTGAAATCCCTGAAGTCTTTCCGCATTATCTCTTTAACTGATATGTCCTCTTTCTTGTATAGCTAGACTCTTTCTTATCCTTAGGATTTTGCAGGTACATGTAACGTATATATTGCAGGCTATAAATACAATACAATCTCAATGACAAACTCAAGGGGAAATATTCAGACAATATCCTTTTTTTCATCGTATCAGAGCACATTTTGGGACAATCGTCTCAGATCCAAATGGCCTCCGCAAACCCCTCAACGATCTCCCCTCTTCCTTCTCCACATCCACGGTTATCTCTCCCAATGACATTATTCAGTTTCTTCCTATCAACTGAACATGTCCAACTATGTATTATAGAAATCTCAATTTCTCCCTTTTCTTTGTGCCCATGATTTGCACGGATACGTCACTGATGAGTTCACCCCCACCGTCTTAGTATCTTATATTCTTACTCCCTCCTCTGCAGACACTTCCTCCACAGGTCTTAGGAATCTTGCTATTAACCTAGCCTACCCTCTTTGGCACAAGCAAGATTAGATAATCCTCAGTCGGATTATCTCATCTCTAAGTGAGCAATCTCTTGCTTAGGTGTTGGGCCTCTCGAACTCTCAAACCGTCTGGTCTACCCTAGAGCACGTATATGCTTCACAATCCCAAGCTAGGATTTTGTAGCTCAAATATCAGCTACTCCATCTTAAGAAGGGGTCTCTATAAATGACCGATTAAGAAGGGGTTTCTATAAATGACCGATTACCTTCACAAGGCCAAAGGAATCGTTGACAATCTCAGCACAGCTGCTTGTTCTATATCTGACCCAGATATCATACTTAGTCTTCTTCGGGGCCTTGGCCTTGATTATGAAGCTTTTGCAACATCAAACACAATCCGCATGGATCCACTTACAGTTGATGACTTCTTTGGACTTCTTCTCAACCAAGAAATTCTCAAGGAGTCTCATACATCCCCGTTTGATGCATTGTCACCAGAGGTCACCTCAGTAGTTGTGGTGATGGTCTTCTACCCATCCCAATTCCTCTTGCAGACGTGCTCCTTCTGGTCACCTTAATAATGGTTCCAATAATTGCCCACCAGCTCTGGGTCGTGGTCGAGGATATTGTCAATCGTCTCCTCCTCAAGGATATCCTCATCGGGGTCTTCATCAAAAAACCCATGCCAAATTTGCAACAGACAAATATACTGCCACCGCTTACTATTATCGTTTTTCTCCCAATCTCAACTTTCGATTTCTTAGGTGCTGTTATACATGAGACTAAGACAACTAAGAAACATTGACTGAGACCGAATCATACCCGCCGGGGGAGGAAGGTCTGGCTAGGGATGTACACAAATAATCAAAATCCAAATTCGATTCACTTATATATCTGTTTAGGTATTCATATATGATCACATCCGGACCATATTTGATCCGTTTACATCCCTAATTCCTCGTCTCTGTTATGCAAAAGTATGCCACAATCTCTCCCCCAGCTTAACAAATAACAACGACTGTCTTAACTTTATTTGGGATAGTGAATGATTTAAGCAATTCAATCCACCCCCTCAATTGAAAAAAATAAAATAAAAATGATTACCTCGAAAAAAATAACAAAGAAGGAATTCAAGTAAGAGGAAAAATGGCTTATACTCTTATTATAGAATCCCAAATATATGATAGCAACATAATGGCAACCTTGGATGCAACTTCGGCAAACTAAAGGACCTACTATAGTAGTTTTTTCATTTGTGGAATTGGTCATAAGATAAAGTCAGTAGAAGAGATGTGATCCTATAAAACATTATTAAATTGACTTTCTTTTTAGGTCACATACCTGAAATATATAAAACTAAATATAAAACTTATATAAATTCTATGAACCTAAAATAATTGAATACTATAAACCTTATAAACAGCAACAATACTACTGTGCCCGCCCTGCTACCTTTACACCTTTTTCTTTCTATATTCTGATGATAAAGTAATAAAGTGCCTTCCTTGACCACAATCTTAATATTTTAGAAGTGCTTACCTAGTCCATTTGTGGGTACTATCTCATTTAAGTTATTTATCTTAAAAATTGTTTTCATAATTTTTTTTTGTTAACCCTTTCTTTCTTCATATCTTTTCATTCAAGTTGACTCTAAAAATAGATAGGTTGTGATTGTTCATTTTATGCTTTGTATATTTCAACGTAAAAGTCATGTAAAAAGAATACTTCAATGAAAACCAACATAGAAAGGAATAAAATTATTGAATCTACCCATCAAAAAATTTATTGGATCTTAAATCTGAGATCTCAGATTTAAGATCCAATATGAAAAGGAGATCCAAAAAACTCTAATTATGAAGTCATATATAAACACATGTTGAATCTAAGTTCTAAACACGTGTGAACTGTTGATGAAACTTGTGCCACTTAGCATTTTGGAAATTGTGGAAATCCAAATAATTCGTTCCTATTTTTATTCATATATACCATAATAAACTCAAACCTATTCCCCTTAAAATGAAAATAATAAAAAAATTTATTTAATTTGATTCATGTCAAAACACTAAATTTATCATTTCTTTTCTTTTAATAGAAAATAAATGTAATTAATGTGTTTTTTTTCTAATACTTTATAATAAAAAGTCAAAATCACTTGAAAAGAGTTTACATCATGTAAAAAAAAAGAAAAAAAAAAGTTACTAAGAATTAGCAATGAAAATTGCACTAATTAGGAATCTTAATATGTCCTCCTTGATGTTCATTGCTAGTTGGAAAATATAGATTATGGAATTGTTTAGGTAGGAGTTTGTTGGGGGTACAGTTTTCAAAAAGGGGTTTTTATGGGTGGCTAGATAAAGAAGAAAGTATTATGGGAACTTCAAATGTAGGGGGCTGGGCTTTGCATCTTTTGAATGTGAGATGCTCAAAACCATACGCTTACTTAATTGAGGAGTAGATCAG